>CAVNZG010001589.1:352508-420727 GCA_963693315.1 Diogma glabrata
ATTAGTTTGTTTTGTTTAAATTAATCTGATACATCAGATTCTACTTGTACACACAACTGTCTGATCTCGAAATCTACCCATTTCTAGCGGACATCCTGCCGCTCGGACTTTTTTTTACATCAATCCAAATCTAATTAGATGCAATCGATAACATTCCCAGGTAACAATTTAACCTAGGTAATCATTGAGTAAAGCTTTAAAAGAGGAATTTAAAATGGAAGGGGAAATTTAAAATTCTTGAACTATGCATGAGAAAAGTTTTATACAAGCTCTACTCAAGGAGAAAAGGCGTATGAAAAAATATTCTTTATTCAAGAAGACATATATAATGCTTTATACATGTTTTATATAAGTGTTTGAATAAAGTTGTAATAAAGTTGTTATTCAAGGCTTATTCAAATACTGTCAAAATTACTTGAATAAAGTGCTTGAGTAAATCTTTACTCAAGAAAATTATTCAGTGCCTATTCAAGAAGCGATGCCATTGAAAAAAAATTGGTGATTCTTTCCTTTAGTTATTTTGGCTAATTGGCGCATTAAACTCCTTTTTTTTTGTATATTGCTGCTATTGAGTTAATCTTTTATCGGAAATTACAATACATTTTACACATTTCGCATATTTACAAACGCCTGTAGCGGGGATCGAACTCATAACCTTTGATTCTCCAGGACCGTACGCTATTCACTTCTCTATTTAGCAGCTGTCATAAAGAAAATTGAAACTTAATCACTATTGTTTAACAAATTATTTGTACACATTTCAAGTTTCGGACCACTACCACGACTATGGATTAATTTTTCTTAATACATATAAAAGTGTACTAATGGTTTCCTAAAATGAGAATATATGGGTTTTTGTTAAAAATAATATTGGTTATGATTGAGGACAATCTCGAAATGAAAATAATTTTGCGTATTCATATACGATATCTACGCATGTGTTTCCATTCAATTGTACGATTAAAAATGATTAAAGAATAAAAATAAAATAAAAAAAAGGAAAAGGAAAATAAAATTCATAAATAAAAACGTGCCTGGCAGGAATCGAACACAGGTCCGATAACGACTTCCTCATCGTTTACCCTTACGCACTCGTTCATTAAATCAATTTCCACGACAGGAATAAAACGTTAATCAATACAGAATAAAAGCATTACTCAAGCCTCGTAATGGGTATAGTATGCTGTGGTTGGCATTACGCTCAGTTGCACAATTTGGCTGGTTAATAAATAAATGTTAAATCATAATATTAAATAAACGTTCTACGTTATATTTTCCATAAGTCAGTTGCAATCTGTTGCAAGTTTTGCTATAATTTTTTTCCCAAGCAAATTGCGCACAATATGGCGATTACATACATTTAATACAAACACGAATTGTATGACAAATTATCATCAGTTTATTTATTTGTTGACCAACTCAAATCATTATATAAACCATCATCAGAAATGGTAAATCTCAGTCAATATATAAACCATCATCAGAAACGTTTGATTAAATGGTTGCGGAATAATGGCAATTGCAAATTTCCATTGACGAAAATATCTATACTATTTTGAAATAATCTTTTGTATTAATCAATAATAGTTTGTTAAAGTTCTTAAAGGTTTGTTAACTTTTTAAACACATCGATAAGTGATTTAATAAAAAAACACACAATCGCAAAATTAAACAACGAACTGTCAAAAATATTGACAGATCGATTTGTTGTAAATCTTTTAATATTCATTGAAAACAGCCGTATATAAGAAATATTACTTGAGTAACAATTTTCTTGAATACTACTAAAATTATTATACATAAATAAAGTCGTATACAAGGAACTTTCCTTGGGTAAGAATCTTCTTGGATTCTTCCTAAAAGTTGTACTTTAATAAATGTTTATATAAGGGATAGAATTCTTGAGTAAAAACATCTTGAATACTACCTTAAAAGTTATATGTGAATAAAACCTTATAAAAGGTATTATACTTGAGTAACATTTGCTTGAATATGCCCTAAATATTTATTATTGAATTAAGCTTTATTTAAGGAATTATATAAGAAACTTAGTGAATCTAGTCTTTTACAAGCTTTTTTTAGGTAAAGCTTGAATAATATGGTCTTACACAATGCTTTCTCAAGTTAAGTTGGAATAATTTAAAAAATTTAGGCGAAATTGTTACCTGGGATTATTATTGCTGCATGCATATTACATAATATGCTCCGAAATAAACGGATTAGTTCTCCAGTGGCGACTACATTTGAAAACTTTGAAAATGCCCAAATGCCGCACGAAAATGTCTCTATCAAACTCAGTAGGTAGACCACATACTACAGCTACAATCGTTCGAGACAATTTTAAAGAATATTATAATGGATCTGGAGCCGTACTTTGGCAAGACAACATGATATAGTGTAAATTATAAATTTTACCGTTAATACTTGGTGAAACATGAAAAATAATTGTAAATAAAATTGTTGTTATTTCGTTTAGTTTTTATTATTAATAAATTAACTATTTATTTCTACACTTGATCCGATTTGATTGTCACATCAATCTCATGAGCGTGCAAAAATCTGTGACAGATCCACCTGAGGAAGATGTGACGAAATCGGATCGAGGCTATAAATTAAACAGTTAATGTATTAATAATAAAACTATGCGAAGGAACATCAAGGAATTTTATTTACAATTATGATATAGTGCGTTTATTTTTACTAGGAGGACCCGACGTTTTCATATATCCGAATTAATTTTTCATATATCCGAACTGATCAGCTAGAGTTCTGATTATTTTTCATTCATATATTAAAAAGAAAAATTAAAAATTATATGCTAGCATTTCTCATTACCACTTTTTGCAATCATTGGTCCTACGTCAACAAAATGTCTGCAAAAACTTTATTTATAAGCGTAGCAAAGCACGCCGGGTCCTCCTAGTTTCCAAAAATCTCTTCAATAATATTGTCTGGATTGCCAATCAAATTATGAAGAATTACAATGATATCTGAGCCAAGCTGTGGAAAACTTTGCATATCACCATTACCGAGTCTTCTAAGAAATTCTACAAATTCAATTTCATGAGGGAGAGCTCTCATGTTTTGATTTAATTTCAAAATTTTAAAATTAATAATTTCTTGTTAAGATGTAATACAATTTTCAAATAAAATAGAACGTGACCCATGCGGTATAACTGGAAGAATTTGGCGAAAGTCACCGCTCAGTAAAAGAGATTTATCTGCAAACAGTTTATTTTTATTTTCTTCGTTTGGAGTCAAATCTCTTAACAAACGATCAATTAATTTTAAAACATGAATAGAACATATTGAAATTTCATCTATAATAATGATTGATGCATTATTAATATATGTGCCATGTACACTGTTTGGAGTTATATTTGGCATTGAATTCTCTAATAATGGAATTGGTAATTTGAAAACATTATGCAAAGTTCGTCACCCAATCAAAAGAGTTGATGCGATACCATTGAAGGCAGTTACAATACACGAAAGATTTAATGAATTAAATTTATGAATGATTGCCGTTTAAACAAAAGCTTTGCCACAACCTGCATGAGCTGTCAAGAAAAAAACATTACTTCCAGTATCATGGAATTGAGCTTCACGCAAAACAATATCAATCACACTACGTTGCTCATTATTTGCATTTTCATACATTCTATCGAAAACTATAGCTTCTTATTCAATATCAAAATTACCTACATCACCAATCTGTAAGTTATATTGTGGAATCGGAAGACCAAGACCAAGATCAAGTATTATGTGTAAGAATAATTTCATTAATTTCAATCAAGGCTCATTAATTGACACATCTTCATCGTAATTTCGTAAAAAGTCTTCAATCATACTTTTTCTAAATTCAATCCATAAAACTAAAGCATTCGGAGGAACATTCAAACCACAGATAAATGCAAATAATTGACGTAACTGTTTTGGTGATTGAATTTCTGAAGCTTCAAGTAAACATTCACGCCATTCATTATCATTTGTTGCAATACCTCGAGCTTCACATGCTGCAACAAAAGTAGGGTACTCAACACCTTCATACATACGTAGATCAGTAAAAGATTTTGGACCACGAACATGCAACAGAAGTAAACGCATATGAAACAATTCTATATCTTTTGGAGAAACCATATATAATCGAGCAACAACTTTATCAGCCCCACGTTGTCTTCTTTTCCACGATTTACTTTGATCATGCCAAACATAATGTAATGGTAATTCCGTATACAAAAACTCATTAGCTAAATTATCAATGGAATTCAAATGGAAAAATGCTAACAATTTTGTTCTTGATACATTTGCGACTGCACTAGCCACATTACCATTCCTGATATAAACATTTTGTCTATTAGGCAAATGAAAATCAAGTCGAATAATTGTATGAGATTGAAAATGCATTGGAAATTTAAATATGCGCCAAGCAGCTTCAGTTGAAGCAACATACCGTCCATTCATCTTGAATTTCATTTCCCACAATCGCATCATCATTATTCACTGCATTCTCTCCATTCACTCTCAGTTCAACATTGGCAGAATCATACCCTTTATATACATACTTGTAAACATATTTCACATTTAAACATTTTAACAGTCGTACATATTTCCACGTTAATATGACAATTGAATTTTGCAAGGATAAGGATTATATGGAACAACATATCTATTATCAAGAGATGCACCGCGTACATTAACACTCATACCTTTATCACGTCGACGATACAAAGGATAACCATTCACAGATTCTTTAATATTTTCAGAAAAAGGTTTTGGAAAATTCTTACTACATTTACCATCTCATACAAACAGAATTGGGATTTAGAGCACCCCATGGTCCATGCATCGTATGACGTTTCACATGTTTATGTAATTTAGGAAACAGAATGGGATCAGGGATTTCAGTACATACAAATTTATTAATCATTTCATTTCCATCAATTCTATCTTCATCTGACAAATTTAACAAAATATGAGCATGCGGAAGACCACGTTTTTAAAATTCAATGGTATATATAAATGCTTTGATAGAACCGAAAATCTTTTTTTTCATTAAACAATCTATAAGCTCTTAAAGTAACCGATAAAAGAAGATGGCAAAATTACTTTACGACCAACTACTTGCATATTATCATCGCCATTGCAATTTTGATGCAAGAAATCTGTTAAATTATTGTACAACTCAGCACGAAGAGCAGATTGATTTGAACGAATGTAATAAAGCCGACCTTCGATACGAACATACATATCAACAATACTTTGAAGAAATAATTTTTGAGAACGATGCAAAAGACTAAAACTATCACGTAAGGCGATAAGCAACATTGCAACATTGTAACTTTTGTACGTGGCACATTAGCACGTGAAGTTGAAACTAAATTATATGGAATATTAACATGCCACCCAGTATCACCATTTGGAAACAACAAAGGTAAGCTAAAGGATCCAAAGAAGAATCAACGACAGAAACAGAACGAATTTCATTTGCATTTTTTGAAAAAACAATCATATTTCTTTCAAAAGGTGGTTCACCATCATCATTTTTAAAAATAGCTGCCACATCAGTTTGAACAGCATCATTAAAACGCCGAATATCACATTCTCTGTTAACTTTTATAGCCATTGACACATCAACTTTTCAGAAAGAGGAGGTAAATTGACTTTGCCTTTATGGCAACACAAAGAAAACGCTTCATTATTATTTGAAGTAACTTCTCTTGCAAATTGTTTGGCATGACAAAAACGACAACTCATATCCAAAGCACCACAAACATACGAATCAAAGTTACCTGGAATCACATTCAAATTCACCACATTCAATTCTAAAAATCAACATTAGCTTCATTGTGTATTGTGTAGAGCATTAACATTTCGAATATATACAACATGATCTCTATTATTTCGATGATTCGATTTTAGTTTGTAAGGGGAGTCTAAAATATAAAGAAGTAAATTTAATTCGTCTATAACTTTTTTATTTATTATCCAATTTGTGTGAAAAATCTTTTAAATCTAAGTTACACTAACATCAGTTAGCAGTGAAAATTTGAAATAAATCCATCCGCAAATAAAAAAGCCTTAGGCTGTACAAAATTTTGGTAAGCGTATTAATATATAAGATTATGTGACAGTTTCTGGTCATGTGACAGTTTCTGGAACCGAAACAATTAAATTTTAATTGTTTCTGTTTCAGACAAAACAGACGATTTTTTAGTTTCTGTTTTTGTTTCTAAATTATGTTTCTGTTTCAGTTGCTGTTAAATTTGTATGAAATTCAGTTTCTGTTTCTGTTGTATGTGAATACCCGGCTTAAGTAGTAGTAGCAAATAAAATTATCAGAGTTGGTTAAATAAAATTTTAAACAGTCTTTAAAACAAATTGTTTTTTAAAAAGAAAAAAGTCGGACAAGTGCGAATAAAATTCGCTCGCCAGGGGTTCCGTGAATGTAAAAGAACACAATATCAAAAATAAATGACATAAAGTTATGTTGTAAAGTCTTTATATCGCCAGACTATGGACGCATAACAGAATAAATGTTTAATCGTAAACGTCAATAGTAAATGTCAATCACATCTACATTGATCAAAAATATTACTTGAGGTTAAATCTTATCCATAGCTGTTTATGTTAGCTAAAGAAAGATTTAACCAGTATTTTAACGGTCTAAATTGAGAATATTTGTTCTATAAATCAGCGTCGAAATATAGGGTGGTATACATACACTTAAAATAGCACTTTTTTTTCATCAATAACTAAAAAAATGTGCATCGCAGAATTCTAAAAAATGTTGCAATGTTTCTTAAATTAAGTGTTCTTTCAAATGACACCCCATTCGTTTGGTTCCAAAAAAAGTTTTTTTGCACTCCCCACACCCATCCCCTAAACACACAGAAATATAATTATTTGAGAGTTCGCTATAGTTTTCGTTCAAAATATAGCAAACTTCCTGTCTCCATGAATTTTTTCAATTTTTTCTGTCAATTAGTGTCGAAACGTAGGGGGGAGGTCTGGAATTTGCACATTTCTTAGAATAACTCCAAAACTGTGTACCGCAAAATTCTAAAAAAAATTGCAATATTTTGGAAATTTGGTGCTCTTTCAAATGATACCCCTCTCGCTTGGGTCAAAAAAAGTTTTTTTTTACCCCCATTACACCCGTCCCCTAAACACACAGAAATATAATTATTTGAGAGTTCGCTATAATTTTCGATCAAAATATAGCAAATTTCCTGTCTCTATGAATTTTTTCAATTTTTTCTGTCAATCAGTGACGAAACGTAGGTGAGGGGGGGGGGACGGTCTGGAATTTGCACATTTATTAGAATAACTCAAAAATGGTGTACCGGAAAATTCTAAAAAAAATTGCAATGTGTTGGAAATTTGGTGTTCTTTCAAATGATACCCCACTCGCTTGGGTCAAAAAAGTTTTTTTTTACCCTCTTTACACCCATCCCCTAAATACACAGAAATATAATTATTTGAGAGTTCGCTATAATTTTCGTTTAAAATATAGCAAATTTCCTGTCTCTATGAATTTTTCAATTTTTTCTGTTAATCAGTGTCGAAACGTAGGGAGGGGGAACGGTCTGGAATTTGCACGTTTTTTAGAATAACTCAAAAACGGTGTACCGGAAAATTCTATACAAACTTGCAATGTTTTGGAAATTCGGTGTTCTTTCAAATGACACCCCACTCGCTTGGGTCAAAAAAAGTTTTTTTTTACCCTCTTTACACCCATCCCCTAAATACACAGAAATATAATTATTTGAGAGTTCGCTATAATTTTCGTTCAAAATATAGCAGATTTCCTGTCTCTATGAATTTTTTCAATTTTTTCTGTCGATCAGTGTCGAAACGTAGGGGGGGGGGGAACGGTCTGGAATTTGCACATTTTTTAGAATAACTCAAAAACTGTGTACCGCAAAATTCTAAAAAAAATTGAAACATTTCTGAAATTTGGTGCTCTTTCAAATGACACCCCACTCGTTTGGGTCAAAAAAGTTTTTTTTCACCCTTCCCCACCCCAATCCCTTAAAAACACAAAAATATAATTATTTGAGAGTTCGCTATATTTTTCGTTCAGAGTTTATCAAACTTCCTGTCTCTGTGAATTTTTTCAAATTTTTCTGTTAATTAGGCTCGAAATGCAAGGGGGGACCAACTTTTTGTGTCACTTCATTGATAATAATTCAAAAACTATGCAAAATTCTAAAAAAAATGGCAATATTTCTAAAATCAAGTGCTCTTTCAAATGACACCCCACATGACCTGGTTTTAAATGATGTTTTTACCCCTTAACATTCCCACCCCTTTAATAAATATAGTTATGAGTGTCTGCCACTTTTCTATATTTTTCATTAAAAACCTCCTCAATTTTCTATCATTCCAAATATATTTCAAGATTTTCGATGAAGTAGGGTCGGAGTTAATCGGGGCAATAAAACATCCCGAAAACGTCATTTTTCAAAATTATACAAAAAATGGTGAGGTGAAAAATTCCAAAATATATTTTTAAATAATGCTGAAATGAAGCCCTTTCATATGATACCCTACTCGTCTCGCTAAAAAAATGTATGTTTTCAAAGGCTTTACATCGTACCTCCTTAAAACAAACGAACACAACTTTATTTATTTTTTAACCCACCATCTTGTGTGGATAGGTTAGTTTTATAAGCACCTCAAATTTTAAGTTCATCGGATTAATGGTTCACGAGATAATCGAAATAATGTGAAAAACACGTTGTACTCTCACCAATAGTGTTCCGCATAAAAAACGGAACCCTAAAAACAATGTTTTAAACAAAATTGTTTTTTTTAAATATTGCAATGTTGCTTATTTGCTATTCAATAGAACTGTTGTACACTGTCGTGTTTTACCGTTTTTAATACATTTGATCACCCTAATCACCTTATAGCACCTTTAACGTCATTGAAATTTTAAAAATTTTAAAACCTTTCATAAGGTTTTTTTGTTAATTAAATGCGTTCTAGGTTGTTGATGAACGCAAATCTTTGTTATTTCTTTTTTTATATATTTTTTAAAGAAGGAATAACTAAACATAAATTCTATCACATATACAATATAACGTCGCTTTAATAATGAAACAACGTATTCGCAAAAGTGTAGTTTCGAGATAATTGGGTTTAAAGATTTTTCGATTTTCTGATTTTCGTAAACTCGGCAGCACTATTGAATGAATAAAGATATTGGAAAAAAAATTTCTGCCAATTAATCTTGACTAATTTCCCCATAGCATATTAAAATTTCACATTGGTACCTGCTGGCTTTTCTACCTAAAAAGAGGTGAAAAGTCAATCAGGTACCTTATACGTTATTTCATATTTCATATACGTTATTTCATTTTGCATGGAAGTACGATTAACCTAAAACTAATCATTATTGAACTAACGCATAATATTCTTACAATTTTTTATTTATATGAACCGGCATATCATGTAGTAATGAATGATGCTTATACAATATTTTAGATTTACCATTTCGTGTTGCGATCGTAATGTATGTAAAGTATACGACGCTGATTTTACCCAAGTTATTATTCTGTAAGAATTGAAATATTGTACATGCATTTACGCTGTTTCAATATTTAACCAAATTCAAATTTGCATGTACGTTAATTAACAATATATTAATTTTCACCCCCAGTTATAAAAAAATTGGAAAATATTAAAATGCCACTTTATAGACATCCTTATGGGGAATGCAGCGCACCCATTATATAATAACAACGTATATATGGCATACGTTATTTCATTATTAAAGCGACGATAACATAACCGTCAGACTGAACGGCTGTGTTTTATTTTTTGTCAAGAAAAATTTAAATTTAAAATAAAATACTTAATTTTCTTTTCTATTTTTTAAGCATTTTTAATTTAAGGAAAAACAATTAATAATTAATTATTTTTGTCTTTATTTTTAGGTAATTTTAAAAGAGTTTTAGTTTATAAGAATAGTAGATTCTTGTATGAGCTTAGAATGAAGGCAATTTTTCACGAGGATAAAGTTTCCCGAAACGAGCGTGGCGAGGGGAGGGAATCATCCGAGTGAAGAATTGCCATCATCCTAAGCGAATACAAGATGCTATTTTATCCACGGCTGTAAAATATTTCGTTTAATTTCCAGTTTTCATGCAAACATTTGTATCACCATATTGAAATAAATACATCAAAGATGGCGAAAAACAAAACAAGTTCGTTGTTTAATTTGTTAGAGGAATATTTATTAAACTATAGAACTGTTAAAGAATTTTAATCAAATTCACTAGTTGTGGAATGAATACAATTACAATGGAAGACATATGCATGGAAAGCATATATTCTTTAGTAGTCATGGATAAAATTATTTTATCCTTGAGAACATTATTTTATTTCATGATCTATCTGATAAGATATATATGTTGGCTCAGTATCCTAATGCCAAGTTTATTATTCTTGAGGACTTCAATGTCCATAATAAAGCATCTACTATACCTCTACTGATGAGATAGGTAAACAGACTGAGCTGTTTGCTCTATATCATAATTTCATTCAGATAATAGACCAGCCTACCGGAGTTCCTAACATTCCTAGACAAAGTATAGCAACTTACTTGACTTGTTTTTGACAAATGATCCATACTTAGTACAATTTAAAGTATCAGAGCCCTTAGGTGGGTCAGATCATAATGTGATCTCCACAAAATTAAATATACAAATTCCTAAACAATTTAAAGCGAATCCCTGTCTTGTTTGGGACTACAAAGCGGCAGATTGGCAAGGACTTAAAATCTTTTTCAAAAGTTTTCCTTGGAAACATAGATGTCTTACTGGCCAAGATCCAAACATTGCTGCTTTTAATTTTTCTGACAAAGTTACGATCGTCCTACTTCATTATACGCTGCAGGTCTGCATTGATAAAATCAATTATCAGCTCTCTATCAGTTGTGACTGCAGTATATGAAATCGAATTTTAGGTGATGCATGCAATGTGGAGTCATCAGCAAAATTATGGATTGGGTGTACTGTGGAAATGAGCAAATCATTAATGTATAGTAGAAACAAGGTTGGTGAGAGTGCGAAGCCTTGAGGAACACCAGCATTGGTTGTGAAAATATTGGATGTGATCCCAAGTAACAAATTTTGTTTACAAATTTATTACAGTACATTTACTCTGTAATCGTAAAGTTACAGTGGTAACTGTACCGTAAACGTTCAGTAAGTGTTTCGTATACATTTTGGGGAATAATTTTGGCTTTTACTGAACGTTTACGGATATCAATTTGCGTAAGAATTATGTATGATTACAAACACGTACGTAATGTTACAGAAAGCAAAATGTAAGCGATTTTTATCACTACGGATTACTTACAAAAAAGTTACAATCTCATACTTTAATACTAAGTTTTCGATGATTTTTTGTAAACAAAAAATATAAATAAATATACAAATACAATAATATATTTTATGTTTATAAAATACAAATATTATATTTTGGCATAACTAATTTTGTATAGTTGGATGTCAAAATTTACAAACGAATAATAAAATTTCAATTAAATTTTGGAAATACTTTTAAATTAATAATGCGCCATAAAAATAATAAATTATTAAACATAATTTTAAAAAAAATTTTATATGTCAATTTATTTTAGAGAGATAAAATTATATAAAATTTGTTTTATTATTTTCATAAATTTAGGTTTTTCTAAAATACTTATAACATAAGTTATAAAACCCAATAAAGTTTCATTAAACGTATTTTGTTATTTTTTTTAAATACAGTCAAATAATAATTTTGCATAAAAATGGCTCAGTTTTCAATTGTAAGCTTTCAAATACAAGTTAGCCCTATGTAGATATACAGAGAGTGCACAGAATATATACATTTACATTTTATTTACATTTGCACTTCCATATTTAAAATGTTAACATGTTAACGTAATGTAAACGCTATGTGTTTGATCTGTAAACATAATCATACAATTACAACTTCCAATTCAAAGAGTTTACATGTATAAATTATGCAAACGTTTAGATTAGCCTCGTTGTTGTGCATTTACATTTACAGAGCTTTTAGAGCAGCCTGGCTATCAGTAAAAATATTAATGATCTTGCCAGACCACTTAAGCTCCGTCGCTCAGCCTTGATGCTGCATTTATGGCGAATACCTCAGCCTGAAAGACTGTGCAGTATTCGCCAAGTGGAAATTGCAAACCTTGATCTTTATTACTGAAGTAAACCACAGAACCTGCGCCATTTTCAGTGAGAGATCCATCTGTGTAGATGTCCAACGTGTTGGCCGTACTGTCCAATAGCAAATTAGCTGAGGACCGGTCCTCTATCGTTGGAATTACAACTCTATACTGCTTTTGAAAGGCAGTTAGAGGTACTGTGTCATCGTTCGACATGGAAAAACCTGTCAGGTGTTCTTCCAGATCCCTCCATAGCGCTTGATAATTTTTCCTTTAGCCCCTAGTGTTTCCCAAGAGTTCGAGCCTTTTTTTAGCCTTAGGAGAGAGAGATCATAATTTGTAAGGTAATTCATTGAGCACATGGTTTTTGGTATTTTCGTGAGCTTTCAAATCCCAATTGATGTTATGAAAATTAGACAAACCGGTTGTCATAAACACATCAGTAGAATCATTTGAATTTGACCCAATCAAGCGGCACACAAAACAAAATAAAGAATTTTTTGACGGCGAATAAATGACCCAATTACGATCGACACTTTGCCCATTGGCTAGTGTGCGTTTCAAGTGTTTTTTGTGAATGTGCGGTTCTCAAATTTCGCAATTGTGTTGATGTTTTCTGGAAAATTTTCGACATAGTAGTTAATAAATAGTAAATAGTTTCAATATTTTTGCTGTTTCAAATCATAACCTCACCTTTGCTTATCCAAAAGTTTTGCAGCGATGTAATATTATTTGAAACGTCCCATAATGCTGCTTTTTCAATTTCCATGGATTTTCGATTTCCATGGATTCAAAAACATTTTCTTTTTGTATCGTCGGTGAATCGGTTTCGTCATCGATATTTTTTCTTCAAATTCAGTAGCACTGGAGTCGGATTTTGGTGTTGATGTTCATGTGTAGTGGGAGGTCTGGTAGACCGTAAAGGTCTACCAGTTGATCGTGCACGCAATATACACCCTGCCGCTAGCTTGATTGAGCGAAGGTTCGATCAACCTCTTTACAAGAAATGTAAAATAAAAACATATGAACCACGTGCCTCATAACATCACCCAGGCTTGAAGAGTGGTTGCACTGCCGATTCACAACTGTCCCTAAATTATTTACACTAACATTGCGTATCCGCCCTTATTTTTCACTTAATAAAAAAACACTCTTACCCTTTCAAGTTTTTTCCCCGGATCTCCACAATTTACGTCACTATCAGCTACCAACATTTGCAATCCAATAGGCATACCTTCTAATGGTGCTGATGCCCCTGATGAATTTTCCAGTATATAAAAAATGTGAGATCCGGTCTAATCTTTCCACCAATGTCCACTAATTTCACTCCCTATAATAATAACAATGAAAAGAAACACAACAATATGATTGTTTTATATCATTTAATTGAATCATAACTTATCATTACAACTAATCATCATGACTTATAGTCACTACTTATTATAGGAACATTGCTCTTAAATTTATTGGGGATTTTTGAGATCAATTAAACTCAAGTAAGTATTTTTCCAATTCAAAGGTATGGTTTGAAGTTTCTCAGGAAAAACTCCACTTCACATTTTTCGTGTTTCGGATGAATTTGAACCTTTCTCGTCAGTGCCTGGCTCGAATCCTTAGGCAGACACGCTATCGATTACGCCGTTGAGACGATGACAATTTTGAAGTTGAAACTTTTTCATCACTTATTTATTTTACTTAAGTTGAATTCTTCCACTGTCATTAGACTCCTATGGAAAATGTTTTTACATTATATGGGATTTCTTGCATTAAATTTCTAGATAATACTTTGTGAATTCATAGAATGGGGAGCATTTCTATTTTATAATTAACACCCTAAGTGACGATTGTATAGTCATTATTGATTGTTTCCAATCAATGTGAAATCAATGGCTGACACTTGGTCAATTTGCAGTCCTATTATATGTATTAATATTAGAAATAAAGGAATTTTAAATTTATTGGGGATTTTTGAGATCAATTCAACTCAAGTAAGAAAAGAAGTAATTGGAATTTTTTCAATTCAAAGGTATGGTTTGAAGTTTCTAAGAAAAATATTGGAAACAATCAATAATGACTATACAATCGTGACTTAGGATGTTAATTAGAATAGAAATGTTCCCCATTCTATGAATTCACACAAAGTATTGTCTAGAAATTTAATGCAAGAAATTCTTAATAATTGCTCTTAAAGTTTTATTTTAATTATTAATAGTTATATGGTTTTACTGATTAATATTGGGATAACATTTTCCTTCTTTAATTCTCATTGTTTTTTTATGCTTAATATTGCGATGTTGAATAATTTTATACACAATGAATAACTCCATCATTCCATATCTCAATCACTCCAATTTACTTTTCTATTTCCACTACCTTGAGCTCTATATCCCGATCTCAACTCAATCAAAAACTAAACCAACTCATTACCTGCTCAAAAACTAATTTAAAATGACTAATAAACTTAACTGCCAACCACCAACTGATTAATTCCTAAAAAAATGATTATGTCACGAGCGAAAAGAAAGTTCGTCAGCATAAGGGCAATGATACATGTTAAAGAAATGTCTTTCAGACATAAAAAATTTGGCATCTAATTAATTGAGGGGCGGTAACAAGTTTCAAGTTTTACGAAAATATTTTTGACTGAAAGACAGAAAATAGTAGATTGTATTACTAGTGCGAATGCGTTTTCTAAACAAGAGTTAGTTTGCCAATAACTCGCGTTTGGAAAACGCATTCGCACTAGTAATACACACTATTTTTTGCAGCAAGTGCATAAAATTTATAAATATTTATTTAATTGTTCATTTAATCATTTATTTAACAAAGTTATAAACAAATTTAAGATTTTTAAATAATTAAAGTGCGCCATCTTCGTTGTAATAGTTGTAAGTTATACTAGCTCGAAAATATAAACATAAGAATCCAACTAAAACAACTCATAGTAATCCAACTGAGCTGTCAAAATTGTGAACTTTGAAAACCTAAATGAATTGTTTTTTCTTGCAATTCAAATGATGCAATGTGTTTAAGTTGTTTTCACTATATGGTAAGTTATTTAAATTATTATTTTGATATTTTAGTGCTATAAATATATTATATATAGATAGATATATGGATAGATTTAACTACAAATCTCACATGTAGGCGGCGTGCTAGCCCGTGCTCAAAATATTTTGTGGTCATATGTGGGGAAAAGTAGTTTTTTCTTGTATTTTGTTCTAGTACAAAATTACAAATTTTTGCGGCATGTGTTACAAAAAATATCTTTAAGACATAAAAACATAACCATACTTTAGGCGATAATCGCAACAACAAAATAAAAATTTGGTCTAAAGTGAAAATGCCTAAATCTATATGAATAAGTAAACAAATTATTTTAATTGTAATTAAATCATCAAATTAAGTTAATTGTAATTGATTATTGGTAAAATTTGCTTTTAAAATCCATTTTCAGTTAATCAGTTTTAATTGTCAAGCAAATAGTATCTTTTTTGGTTATGTTTTTATGTCTTAAAGATATTTTTTTTGTCTTTCAGTCAAAAATATCTTCATAAAATTTAAAAATTGTTACCGCCCCTCAACCAATTAGATGCCAAATTTTTTATGTCTGAAAGACATTTCTTTTACATGTATCATTGCCCTAAATGTTCTTATACAAAACCAGTAAATAAACAATTATTTTTAATTTCTTTCATAATTAGGTGAAAAAGTATAATAAGAAATTTGTGACGAAGGGAATTTTGGACTCATCACTTATAAGCTAAAAACTTTTTATATCCCCTTCGTCGCAAGTTTCCTGATTCCAGAAAATTTTCACTTTTCTAATTTTGTCTTTTTATCCACATCATATCTATTTTCTAACACAGTTTCCCATGTTTCGTTTTTGCAAATTATGCAAAACATCAGTAAATTAAAATCTTAATCCAATTTCGTTTAAGTCTGAGATTCAGTTTTCTGAAATCAGATATTTTATTTTCTGGAATTCAACGTTTTTGTCCACGCATGGCTTTTAAACCGTGAGATATTTTTTGCTTTGAGATCCACGTTTGAAAAAGATAAACGAGGATCTAGACGCTCGGATTAGAACTCCTGACCAATATGGTCATATCTGGTCTGATATGGTCATATCATATCATTTAATAAAAAAAAACAAATGTGAATTGATTTTTGATTCGGAAAAGTTGTAATTCGAAAGGTTTTAATGAAATTTTAATTCGAAAAAAAAAACAAATGTGAATTGATTTTTAATTGTGAGAAATATATAAATGTAAAAAAATGTTATTGGAAGAAAATATATATATTTATGTTGTTTTTATTTTTTTCCATTAAATACACTATTTTACAAATTTTGAACTTTTTTTGTCTCCCTGAATGAAACCCATTTTTCTTGTGAATTTGAACCTCCTAAACACGAATATCATATTCATTTTTTTAGGTTAGCTCTTGTTTTTCAGATATTCACGAAAAACCCATTTTTTCGATGATCAAAAATGTTGTTTCGGTTTTTGGGTCTCATATTTTACAAAACAAACAAATTAAATATATTATTGAAACATTTGCATAGTAAATATGCTAACAAACATTTTGAGCTATATTTTGTAAAAATCCATTAAGGATTCTGGAAGTTACAGTCGAAAAAATTTGAAAAAAATACGAAAAATTCACGTTTTATTAAAAATTTTCAACACCATAAATTTGAACAAATAAGGAAACTAGTTTTTTTTTAATTTCTTGGAGCCTATAATAGTTTCAATTCAATAGCCTTTAGTAGTTTCAATAGTTCTTTTAAGCTAAAAGATACGAATATTGGTGCAGTTTGCACCAAGTTATTCAAGTTTTCCCAAATAAAGTCAAAACTCAAAACATGGAAAAAAAATTTAACTATAAGAATAATTTAAATTCTGCAACATAATTGATTTATATATAAGTTGTTTTCGTAGTAGATTTAGCTCCTACCTCGGACTTATTTTAGGAGTTGGAAAATATGTAGGCAAATCAGGAATAATTTAATAAAACACGTGATATTTGAATAATAATCATTTATTATATTGTATGAATAAAACTGTTCAAACTCTCGACGACGACTAATATCATTCTCCTTTTCATCATCTTCTTCGATCGCGAGGTATCACTCTCACACTCTCATCTATTTTATATTTCTTTTTTTTTTTATCAGGGCCGGACTACAACTCGGCCGTCCTGACAGGTTATCGTCCTCGATAACACTTGATATTAATAAATTTTATTTTTTTTTCACAATAACAATAAATTCAATCAATTATACAATACAAAATAATTAATTTATAAATCGCTAAGTTAAATAATCAATATCCAGTACATTTGTACACCATCTCTTAATAGAGAATAAGTATTAAGTATTAAACAGATCGTCTGAATGATTTGAATAAAATATAATAATGAGATAAATACAAATATTATACTTCTTTTAACAACCAAAATCTCAATTTGGCAGTAATTGAATAAGTTTTTTTCTATGATTAAATTCAGGTATTAATTTTCTAAATTAAAATTAAATACATTTTATATTAGTTTTAAATGAATAGTAATAAAGTAATCTGTTTTATAAATTTTGATTAATCCTTTTTTTTGGTTCGAATTAATTAATAAATTTCAATATTGGAATAATTTCATAGATTGGAATAGCTTTATACATATGAATAATTTTAAACATAACTCTTTACACAGCGTAACAATAATTTAGAATAATTTTATCACGAATAATTCGAATAATTTGAATAACAAAATTCAGGAATACTGGAATAACAAATAATCGGTTCAGTAATATTGAATAATCTAATCATAATCTGTTGTAAAGATCACCCAGTGTTGGCCACCCACTGGAGATCGTAACCACAGAAATAACCAGAATAACAAGAATAACTGAAAAGAATAACTATGAATAATTAGAATAATTAATAGTAATTCAGAATAATCAATATACGTATATGGTAATAAATTTTGACGGTAATAATAATTCCAATAAGAATAACAATAACTGAATAACTAGAATATCAATACGTTAAATTACTTCGTTCGAACATTGAATAATTTTGGGGTTTTAAAATCAATTATATAATAATTATTACATGTTTCCGTTACATAACCCCAAATTTCATTTTTATAAAAGGAGACTAATTAAGGAATAATAATATTTAATAATTTCATTATGCAAACAATTCTATACGATTGATAAAACTATTTCCTGTTACAAATTTATTATATTTTATCAAAATATAAAGTTTTAGATTAATATTCTTAACTTTAATATTTACCATAAGCAATACAGCTGATTAAACAATTTCCAAAATTCAATCGAATATAAAGCATACTTAAAATTAAAGCATTCACATCTCTTTTTCTAAATTAACTAGGGTGAATTACCTGAGCAATCACTATTACACTGGTACTTTCAATACGGAATAATTGTTTATTTATAAAGTTTAATTTTATTTAAAGTTCGGTGTTGCGTAAATTATATTTATGCGTAACATACATTTTCATGTTTTCAGCCTCCCAAACACCGTTATATGGCTTCTGTGTCAACTGGAAACCATCGATATCCCCGATTGCATAACGATCATTGGGTAAAATCTTTAAAACTTGATATGGACCTTTCCATTTTGGAATGAGTTTCTTGATTACACCGGGAGTGTTATCGAAATTACGTACCATTATGTAATCACCTATTTTATATTCTTGCGCTGACTTACGCTTTTTGTCGAATTGTTGCTTATTTTGATTTTGAGTTTGAATAATAAGACGTTGCGCCTGGGCTCTAATTTCTTCTAGATTAATAGGATAAATCTCTTCTTCGAGAGACTCCAAAATTTCCTTAACATTATCAATAACTTTTCCCCTTTGTTCAATACCGAATAACAATCTACTTGGGGTAGTGCCTATAGAACGATTAACAGAATTGTTTATGGCAAACTCAACTTCACCAAGCACATGACACCAATAAATTCCCTTTTTATTATCGGATAACTTAGCTAAAATTGGAATAATGATGCGATTAAACCTCTCGGCCTGCCCATTTGCCTTCGGGGATGCTCGCGCAACTTTAATATGTTGAATATTGTACATTTTAATAAATTCCTGGAATTCTTTTGAAGTAAAAGAAGTTCCTTGATCGGAAATTATCCTTTTAGGGCGACTAAATTGAATAAAATATTGTTTCAGGCATGCTATAGATTCTTTTGAATCTGTAGACTTGACTGCAAATAATTTAATGAATTTTGTGAAACCATCCACAATAAAAAATAAATGTTTTTTCGCAGTTTTAGCCTGGTTATCGATAGGCCCGCAATGATCGATGTGTATTGTGTCAAAGGGAACAGGGACTTTAGGAATATTATGAAGAAATCCCTCTTTTTTACCACTCGATGGATTATATGTAATGCATTTAAAACAATTGGCAAGGAAGCTCTTAATTTTATTTGTTAGATTGGGGAACCAATAATTTCTCAATATAATTTCACGAGTTTTGTCTAAAGCACCATGGCCAAACTCCTCGGGACTATTGCGAATAACGTTTTCTTCCATTTCGGAAGGAACATAGAATAACAATTTTCCGTCGTTTTTGCGGTAAATCAATCCATTGCGCATTTCATACCATGCGTCTTCAGATTTCTCTAACTTTTCCCTAATAGACTGAATAATTTGATCTCGGGTTTGTGCTATTGATAGTCTTTGTTCGAAAGTATTTTCGGATAAGACTAAAATGTTTGTACATCGACTTAGAGCATCGACGTGACCCATTTTTGAACCAGGTCTATGCTCAATGGAATAATCATACTCTTGTAATTCAAGTACCCAACGGGCTATTCTTGAATTAATTTCCTTTTTATTAAGTGTTTGAGTAAAAGCATTGCAATCAGTATATATTTTGAATGGAATTCCTTGAAGATAGACTCGAAATCTTCTCAGGGCATAAATGATTGCGAGCGTTTCAAGCTCGTAAGATGAATAACGACTTTCTGGCTCTGTGGTACGTTTCGAAAAATAGAATATCGGATGTAACTTACCATCCTCTTTTTTCTGTAATAGAATTGATCCGAAACCCATAGCACTTGCATCGCAGTGCAATTCAGTTGCGTCATTGGGATTGTAAATTGAAAGAATTGGGGGTGAAACCAACTCACTCTTCAGAACTTCAAAAGCTGCTAGTTCTTTTTCTTGAAATATGAACTCTGCGTTTTTTCTTAATAAGTCGAATAATGGTTTTGCTTTTAACGAATAATTAGGAATAAATTTCCGGAAGTAGGAGGTTAATCCTACAAAACTATGTACTTGTTTGATGTTTAAAGGAATTGGGAATTCCAACACCGCTTTTAAACCGGCATTAGTCGGTGAAATCCCATCATGACTTACGGAATACCCTATGTACTCGATTTCGGTTTGCAAAAATTTACATATTTCCCATTTAAACTCTAAACTATTTGCCGAAGCCAAAATCATAACATTCCTTAGTGTCTCTAAATGAGTAATTAAATCTTTTGTTGCGATTAATATATCGTCTAGATATATTAAAACATTGCCGGTGTCTTGTAATTTCCCATAAATTTTTTGAATAAATCGAGTGAAATTAGCTGGCGCATTTTTCAGGCCAAATGGCATTTTTAAGAACTCGTATTGTCCCAAGGGAACATGGTAAAATCCATTTCTTAAATCCAATGAAGTGAAATATCTTTTCCCTTGCAATAATAATAACTGGTCTTCAATTAACGGAATTGGGAAATTATCACGATTAGTAATTTTATTAAGTTCTCTGTAGTCTATGCATATTCTAAGTTCACGAGTTTTCTTCTTAACAAGAACGATTGGTGATGCATATTCGGATTCACTTGGACGAATAATTCCTTCTGCACAAAGATCTTCGATAATTTTCTGCAGTTGCCCCTTTTCATTATATGAGAGTCTACGAGGATTAAAATGAAATGGAATAAGTTTTTTAAGAATGATTTTCATCGAATGATTAACTATGGGAATAACTGGTTTTTGTTTTAGAAAATAAGAATCCAAGAGTAACTGTTCAACTTGGCGAATAACATCAGGACTAATAATAGGGTTAATATTTAAATCAGGAAACTGGTTGTTATCAATTTGAATAAGCATTAAGTTATTGATTTCCTTATTCATGTGGAATAAATCTGGATTAAATAACATTAAATTTGAATTTTCTATAAAATCTCTACCCAAAATTAGATCGTAATTCATCGTGGAATCAGGCACCACAAAACAATTCAAGTTTTCAGTAACATAATGAGTACTTACATGAAAATGTATGCTTCCCAAAATATTTATGGGACTTGCATTTACGCCGACATAATTTGTACTCGTTTCCAGTGGAATAATAATCCCTCCAGCAACCACAGATTCTTTAATCATAGAGATGGGACTGCCAGTATCTAAAAGACAAAAAATATTTATGTTTATTTCAGTTTTACAATTATTAATAAATCTTATGTTAGCCTGATCCTCAATTGATTGTCAATCTTGATTCTTCTTTGGACAGCTTTGAATAAAGTGTCCTTTTTCTCCACATGAATAACAGGAACCTCGGTCTCGCTTCGGCTTCTTACATTGACCCAGACCGTGACCTTGTTCTCCACAATTGAAACAGGTAACTTGTGTTTTGCCACGGTCTCCTCTAGAATAATATTTTGTATTTGATCCAAATTTTGAAGTCGGTCCTGAATTGGAAGAATGATTATCTGGTCCTGATTTGGAATAATTAGCACTGTGTCCCGCCTTGGAATAACTAAGACCCTTTTGACTATTGCAACCTTGAGGCCTGGTAAAGCCACTCACTTCACTTCTAAATCTCTCATTGTACTTATTTGTCCCAAATGTTGGACGACTAACATTTGATTCGAGCATCAAAATGCAACAAAATGATTCGAGCATCTCCGTACTTGAACCGAATTTGCTCACTCGAGCCATATTAATCAGAGTTTCGTGACCAAGGCCTTCAATTATATACTCGATCAACTCTTTGTCGTCGAGATTAAGAGGTCCAGCCAAGATGACCTTATCATTAAAATAGTCGGCGAAGGCCTCATCAGATTTCCATTTCCGGTTTTCAAAGTCACGTTGGACCACCACTCGGCTTGGCCTGGTATCGAATATTTGTTCCATAGATTTAATCAAAGTTTCTGCACTCATTTGGATGTGTTCAGGCCGTGATTGGAACCATTTCAGGGCTCTTCCCTTTATCTTTTTTACAATAATAAGCTTGATCTGTTCGTCTGTCAAGCTAGCATGACCTTTGAGCATCTTCACGTAACTTATCCAGTGCGCAAAATCATCTTTTTCAGCATGGAAATCAGAGACAAAATCCTCATAATTGATCAGTACTTTATGTGTTCCCTTTAATTTATCGACCTCATTCTCTCGGGATTCCATTTCTTTCTCCCTTTTTAGCAGGTTGAGCTCTCTCTTTAGCAGTTCGATTTCCTTTAATAACGAGTCTGTATTAATTTGTGACTCAGATCCCATAATAACTGGAACAACATTATTACCAACGGGATTCCTTAAATCTTGCTCAGTAATTCCAATCTCAAATAATCGAGTCGCCAACTCGGATTTGTTTCCCTCCGTAGTCAGCCCATTATCCTTACATAATTGAATTAATTTTTCTTTGGGATATGGCATTAATGCTTTAGCATCCATTTGTAGTAACTTATTATTTATTTTAATGTAATTAGTTAAAATTTTCGAATGTTTATAATTTGAAATTTGGTAAACCGAATAATAGTTTTGATTTATTTGAATAATTTTTATTTTGAATAATCGAATAACTGTTTTGAATAAAATTTCATTTTTCTTAAGGTTATCACTCAAATCGAAAAATAGTTTTGAATCATTTATAAATCAATGATAAATGGTTTTGAAAATATTGAAATACATCGATTAATTAGTTGGAATAATTTTAATGAATAAATCGAATAATTGTTCGATATTAATTAAACTCACCAAGCTCGAATTTTACTTTTGGCTTATTAAATAGCACTTAATTTATAAAAATTGTCCATTTTAATTTTATCTAAATTCAAAGTCGAAAAGAATACACTATAGCTTTTCTGTACTCCTCTTTTCATTTATTTTCTCTTCAAACTAATTTATTTTTTTGCATTCTCTCATAACGGTTTTTATTAACAGTTTTTTTTTTCTTAACAAGATGGAACACGTTTACAGCAATAATGCTTTTTTTTGGATAATAATAATAATTTTTTTTCTTTGAATAATTTTATCTTAATAACTTTCCCATTGTAGTTAAAATTTGTTTTTCTAGTAATTTTTATTTCACTTTTATTAGGTTTTTTTTTCACTCCACTACTTAGAATAATTTTCACTATGACCAAAAATGTAATTATTTTTTATTTAATTTAATTTGCGAATAATATTTTTTTGATTGGACTACCGTACCTATCCTACTTCTGACGATTGTAGGCAAATCAAGAATAATTTAATAAAACACGTGATATTTGAATAATAATCATTTATTATATTGTATGAATAAAACTGTTCAAACTCTCGACGACGACTAATATCATTCTCCTTTTCATCATCTTCTTCGATCGCGAGGTATCACTCTCACACTCTCATCTATTTTATATTTCTTTTTTTTTTTATCAGTATGTATTATGTAACTTCCACAAATAAAACAAAATGAATTTAGGCTATTTTAACACTTGAAACTTCTTGACGACGCCATTTAAATAAACTTGACTTTACACTTGCTTTAGGACTTGCAGTTGCTTTACAAGGCAGCTATCGCTATTGATTTATTGATTTTTAAAAACAATACATTATTTAAAAATTTTATTTGTAATATTTTTCCTTTTTTAATTAATATTTTCACTTGAATGTTTGGAATTAAATTTATCCTCAGAGAGATTATATTTGCAACCAATCATACGACAATTATCTACTTAAAAAGAAACCTCATTAAACTAATTAAACAAAGGTTGGGAAAACTGAAAAACTATTAAAAAGGAGAAGTAATTGCTTTCTTAAATTAAACTTAATATGATCATAAACGTAAGGAGTAACACAAGGTGGGCGGTGATAGAAAAAAAATTTACATTATCAAAAAAAAGAGAAAATAGAAAAGAAACAAACCTTATAGGTATTAATAGACGTAAATAGGGGACTTAACTTTATGGTGCTTGAACTTACTTAAATAGTTCTGATGTTATGATGTTTTGCCTCTCCTCACGGTTCATTAAATTTTGTTTATATTTTTCTATATACGTCTCATATCGATCCAATTCCCAACTTCGAAAACAAAAATGGAAATTAAAATTTACTATTTTAAAATAATTCTTTACTGTTGTTTGAGAACGACTGAACTTTTAAAATTATTATTTATGGCACAATAAATTAAGTAAAAAATTATTTTTTCCAAATTTTGAGTTTTGCTTTCTTTGGGAAAACTTGAATAACTTGGTGCAAACTGCACCAATATTCGTGTCTTTTAGCTTAAAAGAAAGAAAATTGAAGCTACTATAGGCTCCAAGAAATTAAAAAAAATTAGTGTCATTATTTGTTCAAAATTTATGGCGTTGAAAATGGAAAAATTTAAAAAAAACGTGAATTTTTCGTATTTTTTTAAATTTTTTCGACTGTAACTTCCAGAATCCTTAGTGAATTTTTACAAAATATAGCTCAAAATGTTTGTTAGCATATTTTTTTTTTTTTTTTTTTTTTTTATTTTTCGTATTTTTTTAAATTTTTTCGACTGTAACTTCCAGAATCCTTAGTGAATTTTTACAAAATATAGCTCAAAATGTTTGTTAGCATATTTTTTTTTTTTTTTTTTTTTTTTTATTGGAGGGCCTTGAGACTTACAGTTCAAGTAGCACTGCGACCTGAAGGTCTATTGTGCTTACCCTGATTTTGTTATTAGTCAGTCGTCGTCTGTGCCGTTACTGGTTGTATTCTGTCATCCAAGTTGAGACTTTTAATAAAATTAATTAGCTCAATTGGAGTGACGTTTTGTGGTAATGGAAGTGTTAGTCTTCTATGACCAAGTTGGTTGTATCTGTGCCCAGAGAGTTCAGGACAGCTGCAGATGACGTGTTCCATCGTTTCCGCGTCCGAGTAGCAGAATCTGCACCTGTCGGAAACAACAAGACCTATTTTGTTAAGATGGTGGTTTAAAGGACCATGTCCAATAACGCACCACGTTAAAATTCTTAGAGACTCTCTGTTTAAGTCGATTGTTTTTAAAGGTGAAACAGGGAGGTTACCTAGAAACTTCTTGGAGTGTACTAGTCCCTCTCTGCTTTTCCATAATTTAGCATTTTGTTCTTGTTCCATTGTTTGGATTGTGCTTTTGAGCGAACTCTTGGCCATTCCAAAGCATGGTTCCGGTCCAACAAATTTTTTATTGGCACCTAGCTTTGCTAAAGCGTCAGCGATAGCATTTCCTTGTATTCCTGTGTGGCTAGGTGCCCACACAAGTGTTACTGTGTTATTGCACGAGATTTTTAATAGATTTTGGTAGCATTCCCATACCAGTTTTGAATCAAAGCGCGTAGATTTTAGTGCCAAGAGTGCTGCTTGGCTGTCAGAGATAATATATATTTCAATATTTTGGTATTTTCTTTCAGCGCACAGCAAAGCGCAACTGCTAATGGCAAAAATTTCGGCTTGAAATATGGTTGTTGTGGTGCCTAAAGCAACCGTTTGTTTTGTTCTAGGACCAAACACTCCTGCTCCCGTGCCCATGTTGGTTCGAGAACCATCTGTGTACCAGATGCTGGCGTTATGTGGCAGCGACCGTATGTAGTTTTTAATAAGATCTCTGGCCAATATCTTGACATCAAAGTGCCTATCTAAATCTATTGTTTTTGGCATACAATCCGAAATATGGTATGTATACAGTTCAGCTTGTAATTCAGAAAGGATTTTAAGGTGTCCAGTTAGATTACCCGGCTTAAACCCTTCTGTGAGCTGCAGTCTATGAACGCTCAACACCGCTACAGATTTAACATGTAGGTGCAATGGAGAAAGCTTTAGAAGAATCTCCATTGCTGACGTTGGCGTGGTTTTGAAAGCACCTCTGGCACTAAGACACACAAGCCTTTGTATTTTTGTAAACATATAGTGAGCAGTTATTTGGCGCGTTTTAGGCCACCAAACTAAAGCTGCATATGTTAGAATTGGTTTTATAATACTTTGGTGCAACCAAAGTATCATTTTTGGGCTAAGACCCCATCTTTTCCCAAACAGGTTTCTGCATGTGAAGAAAACTTTGTTTGCCTTATCAGAGATATATTTCAGGTGTGGGTTCCAAGTTAGTTTGCTATCCAGGATCACACCTAAATATCTAACCTCTTTTGATGTTTGTATTGGATCGCCGTTTAGAACAGGAGAAACGAAATTGAAGTTTCTCCTGTTTGTGAAAACCACAATGCTTGTTTTTTGTGGGTTGATCGACAGTCCTAATCTGTTGCACCACTTTGATACAATATTAAGAGCTGTCTGGGTTCGACCAGCGACAATGGAGTCATGTTTCCCTCTAACCATGACTGCCAAGTCGTCGGCATAGCCTACAGTGTTGAAGCCGGAATCATTAAGCTTAGTAAGATCATCAGCCACCATTAGCCAAAGCAGCGGAGAGAGCACGCCCCCTTGCGGGCAGCCTCTAGATGCAGTAACAGTCACTGAATAATCACCTAGTGTAGCCGTTATCTTCCGACTCTGTAGCATCTTGATAATCCACGCAATGATAAGCGGGTTTATATTTTTCTTTGTGGCCATTTCGATGATAGCATTGAAGTGGACATTGTCAAAGGCTCCTTGTATGTCCATAAATTTACAAACAAGTGCCTCCTTATAGTTTAGGGTGCTCTCAATTTCTTTCACCATTTTGTGCAACGCCGTTTCAGTAGATTTCCCAGTCTGATAGGCGTGCTGGCTAGAGTTGAGAGGGTTTTGTTTCAGACATACATGACGGATGTGATAATCCAACATCTTTTCCATTGTTTTTAATAGAAAAGATGTAAAACTTATGGGTCTGTATGATTTGGCTTCATTTGGTTTTTTTCCTGGCTTAGGTATAAAAACAACTCTGGTTTCTCGCCAGTTAGCATATTTACTATGCACTTGTTTCATTAATATTTTGAATTTTTGTTTGTTTTGTAAAATATGAGACCCAAAAACCGAAACAACATTTTTGATCATCAAAAAAATTTTTTGGTGAATATCTCAAAAACAAGAGCTAACCTAAAAAAATGAATATGATATTCGTGATCAGGAGGTCCAAATCTATAAGAAAAGTTGGATTTTATTTCGGGAGATTTTTCTTGTAAACTAGTGATATTTAACGTGTGACAATAAAAACAATAAAAAAATTAAAAGAGAAAAATTCAATTGTGGAAAGAAAAATAGTATTTGCGAAAGTTAAGGTTTTTTTAAGTTATTCGATAAAAATTACTTCGGTCTGAAAGACCTAAGTATTACATTCATGAGCCAAAAGTGAAATTCTTTCCCCCACTTTTTTGGCATTTCTCGACGTTTTGGACCTCCTGATTCTAAGAAAGCAAAAAAAAAATGTATGTCCGTCAGGCCGTCCGTCATTACCTACGCTGCAGGGAAAACCGCTGGAGGGATTTCAAAAAATTTTTTTTCTAAAAATAGGTATACTCAAGAGACAGGTCTGAAAGGACGCTGTGTTCGATAACTGTACCGGAAGTGTGTCAAAAAATAATTATGTGTGTCAAAAATAGCAAATTTTCATTTTGGCTTAAAAAACGTTCATTTTAAGTGATTACGAGTAGGAACATTGAATTTGGAGAAATCTTGATGGAAGGGATTGGTATGTGAGATCAAAAACTAGATTATTGCATTATAAGTTTGTCAAAAAAATGTTGTCAAGTGTGTCAAAAGAAAGATTTTTATTTATTTTTTTACCCAATTTTTTGGAACAAACTAAAATTAATTAGCTCAGCTTTCAAACTCCATCAGGGCGTATGCGCATTCATTCATGAGAGTGTTGCGTACACGCGCTTTCCAAATTTTGAACTACACGGTGACGGCTTCAATACAATGGTTTTAAAGATTTGTCTTCCAGAAATGACTTTTTTTACAATAGCTTTATACCGGTCCCCCAACAAACGTAACCCAAACTTTTTTAATATACTGACAAAAATTGTGGACGAGATTAGAGCAAAGTCCCCTAATTGTGAAGTTATCGTTACCGGTGACTTCAACGTCCACAACAAATCATGGTTGGAATTCTCCAAATCGACCGACGATGTTGACAATAGTGGAAAACTGGCAGAAATTTTTGCCGCGTCTCAGGGCCTATTCCAAATTGTTAAAAGCCCGACTTTCACTCCCCGTAATGGCGGTGATAATAGTTTTCTTTTAGATCTCTATCTTACCACAATGCCAGATATTACGAGTGTCGATGTCGCGAAAGGTAGTATTGGAAATTCTGATCATTATTTAATCTCATCAGTTATCAAAACTGATTTACTTAAAACTACAACTCCCAAACCCCGTAAAATATTTCACTACTGGAAAAATGGATAAGAGTGGTCTTCAAAATTTTTTCCATGGTTTCCCTTTCGACCGTCATTGTTTTTACACTGACAATGTAAATGTTTCTGCTCAAAACTTTACAGAAACCATCCAATTTGCTATCAATAAATTTGTCCCTTTCTCCATAGTAAAACCCAAACAAAAATACTTGTATTCGAAAGCTGCCAAAACGGCACTTAGAAACAAACGTAGATCATTTAATATTTGGATTCATAACAAAACTCCCGCCAATCGATCCCAATATCTAAAGGCCAACAAAATATCTAATCAGATTATCTCAAACGAAAAGTCCGAAATTGACAGAGCGAAAGCCTCAAAACTTACGTCTATGTCTGTTTCTGACAAGAGTTTCTACAGTGCCATCAATTCTTTAAATTCTGGTACAAAATTTTCTATTCCCCCTATTATTGATGGTGATTTAATCGTCAATGATCCCGCAAGAAAAGCTAACTTGTTCGCTGAACGCTTTGCTCTGAACTCCACTGTTTTGGAAACTCCTAAAGAAATACCCCAAATCCAGTCTTCAGGAGTTAATATGAATGAACTTCACTTCAAACCCAAAATAGTCGCTAAACTTTTAAAGGGGTTAAACATCAACAAAGCATCAGGAATGGACAATATTCCACCCATTATTTTAAAAACCTTTTCCAAAGAACTTGCACCAACTTTAACTAAAATATTCTACCAATCCTACAAATCTGGTATATTTCCCTCGTGCTGGAAGTTGGCAAATGTCCAGCCTGTCCCCAAAAAGGGACCAAAATCCGATATCTCAAATTATAGGCCAATAGCTTTACTATCGGTCCTATCCAAAGTCTATGAGCATTATATTAATACACATATTTCAAAATTTCTGGAAGAAAATCATTTGATATCCGACAGCCAATACGGTTTTCGAAACAAAAGATCAACTACCGATCTATTAAACTATGTAGCGCATTGTTGGAACAGCATACTTGATAAAGGTGGTGAAACATACGTTATCGCTTTAGACATCTCCAAGGCATTCGATCGAGTCTGGCATGCCAACTTAATCAACAAGCTCGTTGCGTACGGTTTTCATCCCAATGTTGTGAAGCTGATTCAAAATTTTCTGTCCAACCGACACATTTCGGTAACCTTAGACGGATTTTCTTCTGAGTCTAAACTAATTAACGCTGGTGTACCCCAAGGCTCAGTATTGTCCCCAACCTTATTTTTGATTTATATCAACGAATTGTTGAAAATCACCAGCAACCCAATAAATAGTTTTGCAGATGATAGTACTCTGCACAAGTCGTTCGAGCCCCTTCCTTCAAAAGGTAAAATGCACGAACGAATTAATCCTGCCCGGAGAGACGCTGCCATAAACTTGAACAAAGACCTGAATAAAGTCGCCGACTGGGGTGACCAAAACCTTGTCAATTTCAACTCCACCAAAACACAGCTGTTGATTGTTTCCAGATTAAAGACCGAGTTCCCCAAAGATATTTTATTTAGTATGTGTGATGAACCAATAGGTGAATGTAAAAGCATTCGTTTATTGGGTGTCACAGTTTCAAATGACCTACTCTGGAACGATCATGTAATGGCGATGGCAAAAAGCGCGTCCAAAAAACTCGGCCTCCTAAATAGATGCAAAAAATTTTTTACTCCATACCAATTGCTCCATGTTTATAAGTCCTATATTCGTCCCTGTATGGAGTACTGCTGTCAAGTTTGGGGTGCTGCCTCTGTTTCCATCTTGGCCCTCTTGGACTCTGTTCAAAAGCGAGCTATACGAATTGTGGGTGATCGAACTTTGACATCAAAACTTGATTCCCTACAACATCGTCGCACTGTTGCTGACCTCGTTGTTTTTTACAAATATCGTCATCAGCAGTGCTCAGATGAAATCAGCGGCATCATGCCTCAAACTTATTCTTACCCCCGTTCCACTCGGCAATCGGCTGCCGCAACCAGTGAAACGGTAAAGATCCCGCGCTGTCATACTGGCAGATCGCAGAGAGACTTCTTTGTCCGAACTGCGTACAAATGGAATAGTTTGCCGGAACACTTAGTCTCAGGTGGCTTCAACCCACAGATGTTTAAAAAAAGCGTTAATCTACACCTTAGAACGCCAGTTGTTGTGGGACCCAGGTCTAGACCTAGGTCTTAAAAGGTATTTATGTGTTGTTGTGACACATATTCTAAACCCTATTACACAACACATTTTATTAAAAAAAAAAAAAAAAAAAAAACTTCCAGGAAAATAAAATCAACAAAACACAACAAACAAATTAATGAAATGAATATTGTTGTTGTTGTCTCTTCTTAGAAATAGGGTCAACATAAACGATTTTATGAATCAAATCAACATAACGTAAAATAATCGAATATTCTATTATTTTCTCAAGGTTTCTGGAAAGTGATGTCGAATTATCTAGAAGTATTGCAGAAGGTATATAAGAAAATTACCTCTTGTAGTTTTGAATTAGTTTTATTTTAAACCTGCGATAGTGAAGTTAAAATATTAAAAGTGATCTTTAAATTAGTTTTTGTGTAAAGTTATAGGTGTAATAAAGTTATAAGTGTTATTGAATAGAAATATTTTGTGTATTATTTTGAACGTTGTGAACTGGAAATTTCTACAATAAACCGTTGGAGTTTCTGAAGCTGTTGAAAGAATATTCTAGCTAGGAATATTGTTTGCTGTAGTATTTTCCTGTTTTTGTGAAACAATTAAGGTGTTGAATACTTAATAAAGACTGGTGTTTGTGCTTACTAATCAGTGATCGAACTCAGGAAAAGATTGGGAATTACGTTTATCGAATTGAGAGTAAGGCCAATTCGAAGTAAGGTTGGAAAAACGTAACAATATGTTTGAAATGAAATTTTATTTTATTATTATTGAGAATTATGGCATTATAAGTTTGTCAAAAAAATGTTGTCAAGTGTGTCAAAAGAAAGATTTTTATTTATTTTTTTCCCAATTTTTTTTAGAAAAAAATAAAATTAATAGTTTGTATGACAGGCAGTGGCGTAGCTAGCATGGGTGGCACCCGGGGCGGATATTGTGGTGTCACCCCAAAAATAAAAACTGTCAATAATAATAAAAAGCCGATAAACGTAATATATAATTTGGATTTTTGAGATCAATTAAACTCAAGTAAGTAAAGAAGTAATTGGAATATTTTCAATTCAAAGGTATCGTTTGAAGTTTCTCGGAAAAAAACTTCAATTCACATTTTACGTGTTTCGGATGGAATTCGAACCTACCCTCGTCAGTGCCCGGCTCGAATCCTTGGGCAGACACACTATCGATTACGCCGTTGAGGCGATGACAATTTCAAAGTTGAAACTTCTTCATCACTTAATTATTTTTTACTTAAGTTGAATTTTTCCACTGTCATTAGACTCCATATTATGGAAATGCTTTTATATTATATGGGATTTTTTGCATTAAATTTCTAGACAATACTTTGTGTGAATTCATAGAATGGGGAACATTTCTATTCTAATTAACATTCTAAGTCACGATTGTATAGTCATTATTGATTGTTTCCAATCAATGTGAAATCAATGGCTGACACTTGGTCGATTTGTAGTCCTATATGTATTAACATTAGACTACATTAAGGGAATTTAAATTTATTTTGGATTTTTGAGATCAATTAAACTCAAGTAAGTAAAGAAGTAATTGGAATATTTTCAATTCAAAGGTATGGTTTGAAGTTTCTCGGAAAAAATCTTCAATTCACATTTTACGTGTTTCGGATGGGATTCGAACCTACCCTCGTCAGTGCCCGGCTCGAATCCTTGGGCAGACACGCTATCGGTTACGCCGTTGAGGCGATGACAATTTCAAAGTTGAAACTTCTTCATCACTTAATTATTTTTTACTTAAGTTGAATTTTTCCACTGTCATTAGACTCCATATTATGGAAATGCTTTTACATTATATGGGATTTTTAGAATGTTAATTAGAATAGAAATGTTCCCCATTCTATGAATTCGCACAAAGTATTGTCTAGAAATTTAATGCAAAAAATCCCATATAATGTAAAAGCATTTCCATTATATGGAGTCTAATGACAGTGGAAAAATTCAACTTAAGTAAAAAATAATTAAGTGATGAAGAAGTTTCAACTTTGAAATTGTCATCGCCTCAACGGCGTAATCGATAGCGTGTCTGCCCAAGGATTCGAGCCGGGCACTGACGAGGGTAGGTTCGAATCCCATCCGAAACACGTAAAATGTGAATTGAAGTTTTTTTCCGAGAAAGTTCAAACCATACCTTTGAATTGAAAATATTCCAATTGCTTCTTTACTTACTTGAGTTTAATTGATCTCAAAAATCCAAAATAAATTTAAATTCCCTTAATGTAGTCTAATGTTAATACATATAGGACTACAAATTGACCAAGTGTAAGCCATTGATTTCACATTGACTGGAAACAATCAATAATGACTATACAATCGTGACTTAGAATGTTAATTAGAATAGAAATGTTCCCCATTCTATGAATTCACACAAAGTATTGTCTAGAAATTTAATGCAAAAAATCCCATATAATGTAAAAGCATTTCCATAATATGGAGTCTAATGACAGTGGAAAAATTCAACTTAAGTAAAAAATAATTAAGTGATGAAGAAGTTTCAACTTTGAAATTGTCATCGCCTCAACGGCGTAATCGATAGCGTGTCTGCCCAAGGATTCGAGCCGGGCACTGACGAGGGTAGGTTCGAATCCCATCCGAAACACGTAAAATGTGAATTGAAGTTTTTTTCCGAGAAACTTCAAACCATACCTTTGAATTGAAAATATTCCAATTACTTCTTTACTTACTTGAGTTTAATTGATCTCAAAAATCCAAAATAAATTTAAATTCCCTTAATGTAGTCTAATGTTAATACATATAGGACTACAAATTGACCAAGTGTCAGCCATTGATTTCACATTGATTGGAAACAATCAATAATGACTATACAATCGTGACTTAGAATGTTAATTAGGATAGAAATGTTCCCCATTCTATGAATTCACACAAAGTATTGTCTAGAAATTTAATGCGAAAAATCCCATGTAATATATAATTTTTTTTAATTAATACAAATGAGCATTATTATTAATAAGCTACATTGGGTCATTGTTGCCCGCAAGTAATTTTTAATTAATTTTAATTTGCTGAAACTCCTCTCACACGAAACCACTGATACACAAATAGTCATAAATAACTTTAGTGCGACGACCGTAAGATTTGGAAGAAATTCGGAAAAATCCCATTCTACGATGAATTTAAAAAAATCTAGGTACACCCAGTTAGAAATTGTAACATTGGCCGCTTTTAAATGCCTCCTCAACCTTGGAATTTCTATGAGGAGTTCTGTTGCCAATACCTTATCATAAAAGCCGGTAAATTTTGATACAGATAATTTCAGCTTTTTTCTGTTCGCGAAAAGTTAAGTGTTTGTCTGTACAACCTCGAATAATGAAGCTAAATCTTGAACTGACTTCAGTCTAGTACGGAGTTCAACACTGAATCGGTCAAGACATTCCAACATGTCCTTTTAAGTTGAGCTCTCAGTGTCAGTCCAACATCAGGGGCAAACTCATCAGCCATTCGTTTTTTACGTTTTTACGACGAATTTGGCTTTCCATTGGAATGTCATAGTCCTCCGATTTTTTCGCAGCAAGATCTATTGCCTCTTCTACAATGTGGCTTCGTTACGAATTGATTCTATTTTTGTAACTATAATTGATCAATATTCAAGCCTTTGCTTTGCAATCCAATCTGAGCACAGATATTATTTCCATTACAATATCATTCCAAAACAAAAGATAGCAAAGAAACGTAAAATCACATGCTGCATGGATAAGGTTCTGTGCAGCGCCTCTAGTGTCTACATTTTCTTGTTAATCACTTAACTTCTCAATTACAGCCACAATCCTATAAAAATTTTCGGCCACTACTTTTACTGCAGCATAATGAGGACTCCAATGCGTTGTTAGGAGCCTTTTAACAGTTGCTTTGTTGTGTTTAACAAGCACTTCCCAGCGGCTAGTCGAAGCAGAAAAACATGTAAAAATGGCTTCCGCTGGTCCGAAAAACGTTATACAAGCTACATTTTGTGCAAATGAGTGTTGGCCACATACATTAATTGAAATCTATGCAGCCGACAAAAGTTGCTTTGTTATTTTTTACTTTAATAATAGCTTGCACTCCTCCATGTATACTACTCATAACAGCTGCATTATGATAACCTTGCGAACGACAATTCATAACATCTATACCGTCATTTTCAAGATTTTTACTCTAAAAAAAACATGTCCTATTTCCAATCGAAATGCAGTTGTCTCAACCTCACCGTGCGGGCAGATATGGTGAATCGAATTACGAGATTGATTCAACAACTGTACAATTATAAGCCAACAATTACATGAAATATTTATGTGAAAATAAAATATAGTTCAATTAATCTCAAATACTTAAATTTTAAAATGAAAAATTCATGATATAAGGCCAAAGAAATATGTTTTCATGGAAATAGTTATTAACTTTATTCAACTACTGTTATATTGGATATAACACTTTATATTTTGAATAAACCTCATTCTGTTGTCAGGACAATGTTACTGAGTACTAAGTAGTTGTCCTAATCATGGTGAAATTGTTTGTAAATATCTTTTCTTTGCATGAATAATAAACTGCCAACTCCGAGATGAGGTTTACTTCAATTTTTTTTCAGTGTAAGAATTTCATCGCTAAAATCGGTGCCTTTTTTCCCATGTAAAGGAAAAAATCCAAGGAATTCTTCCTTGATTTCCACTTTTCTATCATCTATTTTCACATAACGAATCACTTCTGACATTTGATCAATATGTGAAATGTCAGGTGTGCTATCAAACATAATTCCAAAATATTTAACCGATTTAATTTCGTTGACAAGCTCAAACTTTACGTGGTTCGCTTAAACATTTATGAACCCATTTTGTACATCTGGTGACAAATATGATACTTTTGGTGATTTACCATGCTCGAAATTCAAAATGTATTCTTTTAACACTACATCATACACACTACTCATACATACATCATACAATAGATTGACTAGTTCTAAAAATTGCCTTCATTTGACATCATGTTTTCAAAATGCTCGGTTTTGTTTAGATAAAAACAAAGTTATATCCAATAATCTGGATAAAAGATGTTTCCACTTCTTCATTATCTATTAATTGCAATGCTGAGTCTCCTATAGTTTTATGAAATTTTAACCTCATTTCCAAAATTTTCCACTTTTCTAAATTCTCCAGATGTTCATTTGAAGTTTCATGGTCGGTTACTTTGGGATTTAGTTTTCACCACTTCTGAAATCCAGTCGTAGATTTTGTATTATTACTATTGGTGACAGCAAATATACGACAGCAGAAGCAGTACAGGTTATTATTTAAAGGAGAATAAACCATCCATGACCGCAGAATTTTTTCACCATAAGGCATCACTTTATAATACCATTCTTTAGAAAAATGACGAACATCACCTTTTATGTCTAACCCGTGTCTAGATACAGTAACAAACGACCCTTCTCTATTTTGAAAATGTTCGCTTCCTTTTTTTATGATTTCAATGCGAACTTTATCAGAGACGAGTATATTCCATTCTGATACATCTCTTAAGTCCTGAAGTGATTCACCCATGCAAATACAGTCTTCAATAGTAGAAGCATTAGCAGCATTATCCCTGTCATTTTCAGTATTTCTTTCTAATTCGTCTTCATCAATCATTATCATTATTAATTCTGTATTGTTGCTGTTACTTTCCGAAGATGAGCCAATATTCTCTGAAACATTCGTTGCATCAACGTGAGAATCAGTTTCTTTTGATGAACCTTGGATATCATCGGGTTTTGTAACATATTTATAGATGGATCCAGATATGCTCTGAACTCCATCTATTTTAGCCTGTTTGGTTTTTCTCTGCTGGAACCCACTTTTTCTTTAAGAAGTATGAACTCCTCGTGGCATATTTATTTTTTGGGATATTTGCTAAACGAAATCTAAAAAAATATTTTTAATTATAGTAGGTATATCAGCAAAGCATTTATTCTAAATATATTTGTAGGATTCATGTATATCTAGTTCAAAATAAGTACACTGTGTTAACGACTAAATACACCGTCAAGAAAATTAATTTATTTAAATTTCCTCGTAACAACTTATATTAAATAATATTTGATAAAATGGAAGATACAAATCATATGCCTAATATTATAAGGAACTATTTAAAAAAAAATATAAGTATAACATCCTAAAAGATATGATATATAAAGAATTGAAACCAAAATTAAATATCCAATTAGAATCATGTTCAATAATTTACAAAATTAATGTAATTTTTGTGAAAAATTTTACATCGCGAAAACCGGAAAATGTTTTAAAGACTGATTTAAGGAATACCTTCCTAAGAAGAAAAATAAACAAAATTTAACGTCTATTTTTGCAAACCATGTACATAGTTAATAACAAAAGCTACACCACTTTTAAAAAAAATTTGAAAGCTTTACATTTATGTAGCCAAGGATCTCTAAAAGAATCACTTGATGAGTTTAAAATTTACAAGGGATTTAAAACCCAACAAAATGTAATTTTAAATGATAAACATTCATTTAATTCAAATATATAAATCAGTGGCGTCATTTCACCAAAATCTTGGGGGGGGCGAGAATTTAAATGACATAAAAAGATTTATTTCGTAAAACATAACATACACATTTTTATACACACATATATTTAAAAGCATTTAAATGCATGGACTAAGAAATACAAATAAAATGATTTTGAGCTACCTCGGTTACTCTGCTAGATCTTTGTCTTCTGTTGTTGTTTCATTGAAGCGAATGTCGCAAAGTTCTGCAAAATCCCTTCATTTATTAAAAATAATTTTAAATTTAGTATCATCTCTGCATTGTTTAAGCACCAAGAAAGTAGTTTTAATTAAAGCGCTTGTGCTAGAAATTATTATATCTTTGCTTTGTAACTGTTCAGAGAGTGAATTTGTAAACGACAACATATCGCGCAGCATAAAAAAATAAAGGATAAAGGTTTTTCTATACGATCCCAGGCATCCCGGGATTTAAAATTTATGAGTCACGTAGTCCCAGGATCCATAAAACACCACGGGATTGCAATCCCTACGTGACTCCTCTTATGTCGAATCGTTTTTTTGTTTGTTTGTTTGTTTTCCTTTATTTGTCTCAGAGAGAAATAGTTATGTTTACCCTAAACTGACCAGAGCCAAATCGTTAAAATTTGGGACAAAATGCAAACATTTTTCCAAATACTAGCTAATTAGAATTTCTATTGCGAGAAAGTGGGACGGTGAAAACGTGCTAACTAGATTGTGCATAAATTTACTATTTAATGCTTTCCTTTACTATTTGTTTACTATTTAATTCTACAAAAAATTCTTTTATTTTAATTGGACATTTTTCAACCGTTAGGAAACGTGCTTACAGTGGTTCGTACATTTTCAAAATTCTTTCTAGTGCTGGCATTACCACTAGTCAGCGAGTTTCACTGTATGTATCCAATAAGTTGGTTATGTTTGACATTACTTTTGCCGCAGAACTCCTTCAACTTAAACCAGTAAAGACAGTAAAATATCCAAATTTTTTTAACCCTGCCATTTAAATCAGCAGCACTCTTATTGCATTATTTAGAATACGGGCTGCGAATCCAATACCCAATACATTCTGATTCAAATTCGCGTTTAGCTTGCTTGTAAATTTTCACCCCTTGACGTGACACCGCTAAAATTGGTGTTCGTGTTATCAGCGCAAATTGCAACTAGTTTTTTGTCAATGTTAAATAACAACAAGAAAACAAAATAACAACAAAACTTGTTTAAGCTACTGGAGCTGGCGGCTTATAGCAACGCTTTTTTATGTTTATCTGTATCTATATGTCTTTTAATATCATAATGTCCACTGTTAATTTGCAAATTCACTCCGACTGGTAATACAATAAACTTTTGCGTCGTTATATTTTGATTTTTTTTATAAAAGGTTAGTCCGATTCAATATCGTATGAGAATTTACGTAAACGTTTTCTATCCGTCTTGATTTGCAGGAGAACTTTTTAAATATAATTTTAAAAATTAGTATAAATTTACCTTTTATAGTAGCTTAAAACTTTTGTTACACAAGTAAAGACTGCAAAACAATTGAAACAATTTATTTTAATTTTACTAAATAATTAATATCTTTTCTGTATTCTGTAAGTATAAGAGGTATATAGTATACCTCCCGTTCTGTCTTTTGCAAATCAATACCATTTATCAAGTTTTATGCTGTTTACTTTGTTTGTTCTTTATTGAGAAAAAAAATTAGAAATTAGAAAGTAATAATTTTACTTTTGAGCTACCTAGTTAAAGTGTGTTTAAACAGAGTTTGGAACGCTACTTATATCAATCCTTTACTTTATTCTTTCAGAGTGCGTAGCTTAAAAAAGATATACTCCCACACAGAGGAGTGAAAACAGTAAAATATCATTCTTGCTACTAAATTGGAATAAATTTTTTCTTTCAAATACTCAAAACTTTTATTTTTGCTTCAAATTTGATGCTTTCCAACGTAAAATGCTTCGAATGATTCGTTCAATTATTCATGTATTGCTAGAAAAATTAATATAAAGGATGACTAATTTTGTTCTTTTGCAAATCGAATAAAAGAACAGGAAAATGTAATCTGCTCCAAAGGAGTAAAATCAAAAAAACAAAAATTTTACTCTTACGAGTAAGAACGATATTCAAATTATGAACATTTTAATTTTTGAATATTATTTCAATGGATTGAAATGAGTGCTCGAATAAAGTAAAATTGTAAACTCTGGTTTGAAAATTTAAACGTTTATGAATTTATACGGAAAATTGCGTCTTTTTATGTAAAATATTTTGTATTTTATTTTTCATAATATACTTTCGATCTCTCGTATATACACCGAAGAGATGTTTCTATAAACAAAGAAACCTTTTCGCTGAGGTAGATGTGTTAGACATCAAAAGATATTTGCAAAACAAAATGTAAATTATTGAAGTGAAAAAAACTGAGTTTAGTATTTCTATGAAAATTATAGTTAAAACACTATTTAGTAAAAAAAATATTGCACTGGTTTGTTCTCTTAATATAGTTAAATCAACATATACATAACATCATACAAACTGCAAGAAAAAACTGTGAAGCCATTGCTTTGACTAAGATATTACGCAAACTGTACGTAGGTAGATATAAGGTTTTTTGATTATTTCCATAATGCGGGCAAATGTGGTGGAAATATTTGTTTCGTGGGACGCTTCGTGAGATAAATTTCTCCGTGGGACAACGCTACGAAATGTGGAACATTTCCACGCAGAGTGAGACGTCTGGGCAGTTTACTACCCATAAACGTGCGTAAATTATTCACATGATTCGAAATTGTACAATTATTGCGGGCTTCTTTTAAATCTATAAGAAAAACCTACCACAAAAAAAAAATAGTTTCTCCCTACCTGTATAAAAAAATGAACAAAGATTGACGTTTAGGATACATTTTAGATTTTATTATAACCAACCAAACATATAATTTTTGCTATTTTATTAATTAAAAATTCCATATAGCGAAATGAATTTGTCACCAAGTTTTCATAACATATTTTGAAAATATTTACATAACTTAATTTGTTCGTGTCGTTAGAAAATATTGCTTGTCCATTATAAAACATTCACTATTATAAAATCACTGGAAATAACACAAAAAATTTAAATTACTCCCGTAATTATTTTCATTCATTTTATAAAAATTAGCACAACTATAGATATGTTATAGGATTTTACATTTAGAATTGTTTTTAATTTATTGTTTTTAAAAAAGTTGTAAGGTCTGTACAATATGATATAGATAAAAAACAGGGCAAAACAGTCAGGGTTCTCAAAATAAGTGGGGCATGGAGGGATCAGTTTTTATTGTTTAAAATTTTTTTTTTATTTTTGATCTACGGGTGTGACAAACCCGCGTACTCCAGTCCCTGCTATTGACATACGAGTTAACGTGAGATATCACATACCACTGGCAATAGCAGTGAGATATCACTAGCCAAGGTGACGTTTTAGGGGTGGTGGCGGATGAACTGTATTCAGTCAACGGTAGTACTCTCAATCTTAGCTGTGAAATAATCCTTGATGATGAGACGCTATTGCTTCCTTGAAGAAACGAGCCTTCATATAACTATGTGTGGGCTTCAATCATTAAGAAAGATGGTGCGTCAAAGGATCAAGGAATAGGCAGCCGGCTGGATTATTGGCAACTACATTTTTGTTTTGTTTCAGCAAATTTTTGCCAAATTTGCTATTTACTTTTTAATCTACTTTTATTTTCTTTATTCTATCATAAAATATTGGCCTATGTCATATTTTGTCAGTGATAGGATTTTTTGTTTAGTTATCTATTCTTTAACAAAAAATATAAAAAAATAAAACAAAGGAAGATTTACGTCCATCAACACATTCGAACGTATGTTGTTGTGGGACCTTGGTCTTAAAAGATTTTTAAGTGTTATTGTGACACATATTGTAATTCCTACTACACAACACATTTTAGTAAAAAAAAAATAATTAGGTTGTGTTCTCCTTACTTTTAAGTTTATATAAATTACCAATGGCCAATAACAATTGAAATTTGAATGTTAAATACTGCACTATGAACTCTCGAGGAGCCCTATACTAATGAAATATTTTGTTTCCTCTGGCTCAGACACGAATATCTTCGAACAAAACACAATCGTTCTTCTAAAAGCGGTAATGTCGCGCACCTTATAGTACGATAGAATTTTGTCAAAATACGCACCCACGGCGTTTTTGGAAGAACGATCGTGTTTTGTTTATAAAACTGATTTTATCAGAAGATTAGAAACAATTCGACCGCCTTTCATATCGGCGGCGCTCTAGTCCTTGATACAAAGAACGATAACGGTTTGAATATTGCGATGAACTGTACTTTAGTCGGGCCCAAATAATATGTAACGTAATAATTATATTATCAGATATATTTCAATTAATAGTATGCGATAAAATTGGTATATTAGTTAAGTAAATCTTCTAGAAATTAGACGAATTTACAAAATAACCGTGCATTGAAATTTTTATAGTGTATAATTCTACCACGATTGGATGGTTTTATTGAATCGATGTTTTGAATTGTTGATAGTATCAGATCCTTGGGGGGGGCCAATGCCCCCCCCAGCCCTACCCAATTGACGCCCCTGATATAAATATATAAAACTGAAAACAAATAGTATGAGTATGTATCTACCTATACAAAAAACTGCAGTAATTGCATAACTGCCATTTTATTCCACAGTAATTATTTTTGTGTCCATTGAAAAACGATCTATTCCAATTTATTCCCTGAGTTTCAAGATAAAGGAAAAAAAATTATTTTGAGATCATTTACAAACTCGGTGATTTGATTGTTTATTAGTTTCCTTAGGTGTTTGCAATTAATTTGTTTGAAATGTAAAACATATATGTATTAGGTAGTAAATTTAAGCTGAAATTTTAGCAATAATTTTGGAATAGAGACATTGTAGCTCAAGGGTGTCACCCTATCGACAAAGGTTGCCACATTATCGACGTAAACCAATTTTCCTATACATTATTCAGCATATGTGTTTTCAGACCTGGTCATTAAAGAATCATTCTTGCATACTAAGTAATGTACCGTAAAAGAAAACGGTTAATATGGTATCTATAGGAATATTCAAAGCTATTGAGTAATTGTGGTGATGTTATTCAATGCTCAACATGTTGATTCTATTAAAAAAAAAAGAAATACACACATATTGTTAAAATTTTATTTTACGTAATAACTCAAAAATTTTAAAGAGTAGAATAGATTTTTTTGGAACCAATAACACCTTTATAGGACACATTTATAAGTTATCACAATTTATAAATTAAAATTATATGGATGACCTGGTTAAAATGGTTTCTAAGTGATTTATCGTTGAAAAAATTCTGATGGTTTGTTTTTTACGGTCGGGTGTCACCCCAAAACGGGTGACACCCGGGGAGGACCGCCCCTCCCCCCCCCCCAAGCTACGCCTCTGATGACAGGAAAATTTATTATTATTATAGAGAATTATGGCATCATACGTTTGTCAAAAAAATAATGTCAAGTGTGTCAAAAAATGATTTCATTTATTTTTTAGCCAAGTTTTTGGGAAAAAAAATAAAATTGTTTGTTTGAAATGAAATTTTATTATTATTATTGAGAATTATGGCATTATAAGTTTGTCAAAAAAATGTTGCTAAGTGTGTCAAAAGAAAGGTTTTTATTTATTTTTTACCCTATTTTTTAGAAAAAAATAAAATTAATTGTTTGTATGACATGAAAATTTATTATTATTATAGAGAATTGTGACATTATAAGTTTGTCAAAACAATAATGTCAAGTGTGTCAAAAAATGATTTCATTTATTATTTTAGCCAATTTTTTGGAAAAAAATGTAGCTGTTTTTATGACGAAATGTAATTGAAAATGAAGTTGGACATGGAAATTTTTGAATTTGTTATAGTTTTTTAAATATTTTTGGAATTTTGAAAAAAGTTTGTATTGTTGATTTTGTAATAATTTTTGCAGTAATTTTAGAATTTTGGAAAAAGTTTTATTTTTTGATTTTGTAAGAATTTTTTGAATATTTCTAGAATTTTGAAAAATTTTTGATTTTTGATTTTATTATAATTTTTGGAATTTTGAAAAAAATTTCAATTTTTGATTTTGTTATTACATTTTTGCAATATTTTTAGAATTTTGGAAAAAGTTTGAATTTTTAAGAATTTTTGAAATATTATTGGAATTTAGAAAAAGTTTAAATTTTTGATTTTATTCTAATTTTTGGAATATTTATGGAATTTGAAAAAAATTGATTTTATTTAATCTAACAATATTGTTGGAATTTTAATTATAATTTTCCGGCAACGTATTGATGTTTCGTGTTAGTTTTGTAATAATTTTCTAAACAGAGATAAAAAAATACTTGTACTTTAACAAAGAGTTATGTTTGATATACATCGCTGCCCAAAACTAAAAACCATGTCCGTAAAAGATTTGTGCCGAAAACTATAACAAAATCTTTAACCCAGACTGAAGTCTTGATATATCAGTGCTGTGAGATTTCAGCCCTTCCATATATATAATATTATTTTTCTGTATTATTTTCTTTATAATGGTTTTAATACAAAATTTAGAAAAAAACCGCACTATTTTTTATGTGTTGTACATTATGTGACAAAATCTATACAGAAGGGCTGGTGAAAGAAAGAATGTTTAAAGTGATGTCAGCTGGCATTCGTCACTTCGGTGATGAGTTGTTTAATTTCACTGATGTTGGATAAAAGATGTAATATCTTACTTACATAAGGAGGTAAATACAATTTTTAAAATTGGACCAACACCATTTGTCAGCCAAACATTGGGAAGAATAGATGAGTATTTATTTTCATTGTTAAATTTATTTTTATTTTTGTTACAGTTTACTGTGCTACTAATTGTTTTGGTGGTTGAGGCACAAGCCAGTTATTTTATTATTTTTGTTGTTCTTGTTTTTTTTAAATGGCAGTGGTGTTGCTTGATTCTTTTCTTGACACCCGTGTTTGAGTGACTTTTGTCAGCTTGAAGTTATTTTAAATGTAAATTCGACGCGAGCGCAATGCATTCCACAATGAAATGTCCGGGTTAAAACATGATTCGTCAGGGTGAGTAGGGCTGGTGGTCTATCTCCTCATTACGTTTTTGTTTATATCGCTCACCAACTAGGACACTCTGACTGCCGAACAATCCCACGGCCCCAAATGACTGAGCGAAGTCGATTGAGCGATTTCGGAGTTCAGTCAGAGTGACAATTCTCTAGAATTAGCATGTGCAATCTCTTCTCTCATCTGGGGGACTAGGTTGCACTGCTAATCGTTACAAATTAATTTTGGTTTCCGGTCAAATGTACTTAAAGAAATAATAAATGTTTTGTACACAAAATAGGTTAAAAGTATCTGAAAATGTATGTTGTGCCCGTGCACTAATCATAACAAACAAATTTAAATTATTAAATAACTGTTTCCAAAATTTTAATAAACAAACTGTATTTCAACATATAACCTGCATTCGTTTTTTAACCTGTATATTACAATAATTTTGCTAATAATTCCTTAGTAACAATTTGGAAATCATTTAATAAAAATAAACTACGTCAATTAAATATAAACTAAAAAGCAAAAATAGATATAAGCAATAATTTTGTCTTTTCAATTAAAATGATTTACCAATTTAAAATTATTATCGAATTGCAGACTCATTAGTTTAAATTTTATAATCCAAAATTTTTGTGTCAATTTGATAAAAACTGTGTCAATGTAAATAAAATAATATATATAATAATTTGTAAAAGGAACAAAGCCAGTTAGTCTGTAAAAAATTAGTGGTAAGAGTTAGTAAAGTTAAAATAGTTTCAGTCAGTGAAGTTAAAATAAGTAAATAATAATTAAGCATTCCGTGTAAACCTGTCCGTTTATTAATCAGTTTTGAAAGTTTCAGTCAGTAAAGTTAAAATAGTTTCAGTCAGTGAAGTTAAAATAATTTCAGTCAGTGAAGTTAAAATAAGTAGATATTTATTAAGCAGTCCGTAAGCCTGTCCGTTTAATAGAGTCAGTTTAAAAGTTCAGTCAGCTAAGTTAGCAATCAATGTTAATTGGGAGTTACTCTGATGCTAAAACTATAATTACAAAAAACTAAAAACTATAACGTGAAAATAAAAATAAAGTATAGTAACTAAATTTTATTGTGTTTTTATTGTGTGTTTTATTTATAATTGGGACATTCATTCCTCGGTGGCACAACAGTGGCGCAGTTGATAGGATTCTCTAGCTTGAGATCCTAGCTAAATAAGAACAGCATTTAAAAAAATAATTTGATTGTGACCAAAAATAAAGAAGTCTAATTTCTTTGAGGATTTTCATTGCTTAGAAAAAAGAAAAAACACACACAAAATAAAACGCTCAGTGAACTTCCATTCCACATAAAGACGGTGAAATATTACATACTTAAAAGCCTATAAGACATACACACCAGCAGCCAGAATTCACCAGCCATTTGTCAAACAACACAAGTATTAGTCAGCAGGAACAACCACTAGATATTTATTAGTCAGCAGCATAAATACATGAATCCTGTTACCAGCATCAGAAAGTTAAGGTACCGTGTTATTTTTAAGTTGATTAGTTAAGATATTATCAGTACCCGTAAATTTTATTTTAAGAACCCTTTTCATTTTGTGGTTTATTATAAATATTATCTTAAGTTTTATGTGTTTAAAAAAACAAGTTTAAAATGCAAAACTGCGAAATTTACGATTTAGTACGATTACGATTTAGAAATTTACGATTTTAGATTTACAATCAATTCCCACTTTCAATGGGGAAAAAACTGAAAAAATTGTTGAAGATTTACATTTGTTTTTAAGTATAAGTAAAATGATTTATGACATGTTCGACGAAAACCGAAAATTAATACGCATGCAGTACATATATAGTAGAATTCGCGGAGAAACTTTAATGCTCTTAAATAGACATAAGACTTTTGAAAAATTCTCAGAATTCAGAACATTTCTTTGTAATATATATTTACCTCTGTCAATACCAGAATATCATAAAACATTCCAAGACAATTTACCCTCTTACCCGTCTTTACAGTCACAAGTAACAACTACTTTGGCCTTGCCTAGTTCTTATAGTACCACTCACAGTAACTCTAAAAATTCATCACACATCCCACCATATATCACGACTCAACATTTCTCTTGTCCCTCACATCCACCTTCCAAAATACCCTGCAACCAATCAGAAAACATCAAATACAGAAATTTTCAAACAGAACGACCTGATTCAAATACAAATACTACATCAAAACCAAACTTCAAAATAAACTCGGCAGCCCCGATAACGTCTTCAAATTTTTTACAGAATACGAAATCAAGTTTAACAAACAATTCTGAAGTAAATACTACATCATCAACACCAGAAAGTATAACATCAAATATACATTCAACGTTTTCATATGGATCTGCTGATAATTCTTCATGTTCGCAAAACTCAAATTTAAAAGAAAAACTCGAAACGTTAAATGGTGACAAATTGGCTAAAATAGCAAACGAAACATATGAAGTAAAGCCAAATTCAACTCCTTTGGTAAGCAATCTTACAGGAAATGCTCAATTATCCAAATCAAGTATCCAAAGTTTCCAGAAAACTCTGACTAGCCCCATTCAAATGCCAGAGCCCGATCGAACACTTTTTGTAAACAATCTCACAGAAAACGTTCAATTATCAGTTACACAAAGTATCCAAAAATCACCAACTAACAAAACCTGGTCAAATATGCCCGACAATATTTTAGATAAATCACAAATTATACCCGAAATTATTTCAACGCCATTTTTGTATTCCGAAATTCTAAAACAAAATATTTCCCAAGATTCGAAACATATTTCTATAAAAATTTCGAAAACAACGCAAATTCCACCAAAATCAACAAAATTTAAAACTAAAAGTTATACGTCCCACAAACCGCAGCCGACCACATTGAAATGCCATAACAATTTTATTTGTCACAAAAACAGAATCCAGAAATCAGAAAATGTAACCAGATCTAAGAATAATCAATATTTGCGTTCAACTATGGCACTGGAAAAGAAATCAAACAAAAAGCCAAATATCAAATTACACAGCCGCCGAAGTATATCTAAAACGAAGACAACAAATATTAAATTTCGAAAAAACAAAACCAACCAACATTCGATTAAACTTCAACCAAGCAATACCTATCACTCTGACCCCAAAAATATGAAAAAGTTGAACCAGTCCGTTACGATAAATTACAATGACGCTATTAACAAAATAACCGTAAACAAACGTGATCCAAAAATTTATCAAAATCAGAAATATTTTCGTACAACCCCACCCAGACGTATTGAAAAGCGAATACACTGTCCATTACAATTTTCCAAACTGTGGAGATCAATTTTACTATACCTTAGCCTTTCGTGGATTCATGTCAAGAAAACTACTACCTTATAACTTATACTGCCGAATATAACCAATAAAATACAATTTCATTCGTATTCGTCTAATTCAGTTTATTGTTTTGAAAATCTGTTCCAAAAATTTCATGTCAGTCCTTCAAATAATTTACTACTTGCATCTCGTAAGATCATATTCGACAAAGGAGAAGTTTTCAACTTAATCATAAAATCTATAATTTTTACCGTAAAATTTGTTCTGTACATACATATATAATATATATTTAATTTTTATTTTTCTTCAATGTCAAGTTCATTTTCCGTTAAATAAATACCAAAAAAAAAAAAAATGTTAAAAATATTTGTTGTTGCAAATGTATATAAAATGTTTTTTGTTCCAATGTCAAGTTGTGTTTTAAACAAAAAACAAATTTTTTTTAATAAAATTCTGTCCCATTTTATATTAATTTTGAACTAATGAAAATTGCACACATAAACATTAATGCAGTTTTTAATTAAGGGAAATCCAAATACATACGTCATATTAGGAATGGGCAGTAATCGAACCATTAAATAGAATAAGAAAAAGAAATATGGAATACTTATAAGAAACATGTACTTTTAATTTGTTTTTAATATTCTAACATAACTTTAGATAATATTCCCAGATATAATTTTGAAATGCAGTTTTTTTATCGAACCAAATTTAAATTTAACAAGCAGAAAATTACTTTTACTTCCTGTATCCGTAATTTTCTTTTCGCAGGCGGGGACGTGTTGTGCCCGTGCACTAATCATAACAAACAAATTTAAATTATTAAATAACTGTTTCCAAAATTTTAATAAACAAACTGTATTTCAACATATAACCTGCATTCGTTTTTTAACCTGTATATTACAATAATTTTGCTAATAATTCCTTAGTAACAATTTGGAAATCATTTAATAAAAATAAACTATGTCAATTAAATATAAACTAAAAAGCAAAAATAGATATAAGCAATAATTTTGTCTTTTCAATTAAAATGATTTACCAATTTAAAATTATTATCGAATTGCAAACTCATTAGTTTAAATTTTATAATCCAAAATTATTGTGTCAATTTGATAAAAACTGTGTCAATGTAAATAAAATAATATATATAATAATTTGTAAAAGGAACAAAGCCAGTTAGTCTGTAAAAAATTAGTGGTAAGAGTTAGTAAAGTTAAAATAGTTTCAGTCAGTGAAGTTAAAATAAGTAAATAATAATTAAGCATTCCGTGTAAACCTGTCCGTTTATTAATCAGTTTTGAAAGTTTCAGTCAGTAAAGTTAAAATAGTTTCAGTCAGTGAAGTTAAAATAATTTCAGTCAGTGAAGTTAAAATAAGTAGATATTTATTAAGCAGTCCGTAAGCCTGTCCGTTTAATAGAGTCAGTTTAAAAGTTCAGTCAGCTAAGTTAGCAATCAATGTTAATTGGGAGTTACTCTGATGCTAAAACTATAATTACAAAAAACTAAAAACTATAACGTGAAAATAAAAATAAAGTATAGTAACTAAATTTTATTGTGTTTTTATTGTGTGTTTTATTTATAATTGGGACATTCATTCCTCGGTGGCACAACATGTATAATTACAATTTTAAGGTACGCTATAGTGGTGAAGACTACACTATAGGTGAAGAGAACGAATAATGGAAGTACATCTGATTAAGTAAATCTTGCCTATTACACATGCTGTTGGAACAGCGACGAATATTTCGTTGATTATTGGAGCTTTACTTATTACAGCATCTTCTTTTTGTGCCAATAATTTTTTTTTTCGGGTACCATTTGGATATTTGCGGCTCATTTTTAATAAACTTGAAATTTTAATAAACAAATGAAAATGAATAAACGTACGTCATAGAAATATAAGCTTTGACACATGAAAATTGTCAAATACGCTATTTCGAAAATGAAACAAAGGCTGTCATTCGTCATTACGTATAAAATAGTAATTAGTATTGACACAATAAAATTTAAATTCAGAAAAACTGACACTGTTAATGGTGTGTAATACACATTATTGACACAGTAAAATTTATATTCAGCAAAACTGACAATGTTAATGGTGTGTAATACACGTTACACCATTATCATACATTACGTGTTTTGTGTATAAAATAAAGTACTGAATCTAGAGTTTAGATACATTCATTTTATATTTGAAATGGTATTGAAAGCGGTTAAATATTTGCTGAGGATTTTTTTTTTAGTCCTGACTTTTGAAATTGATGGAACAAAAGGCCCCCGAATTTGTTTGCCTCAGGCCCCGCAAAACGTTAAAGCGTCACTGTATCCAACTATGGGACTGTACTAAGAAAACAAACGCAAAAATTATCCGCGTCTAGGCAAACCCGACAATCTTGAAATACGGAAGCTAATGAATGTGCCTCTTGCTGACAGAAGGCCTGATTGATCTTGAGAATTGATCTTATAATGAAAAGCATACTTAACAATATAATGTAAATGGGACTAACCAATGGGTAACACCCAAAAAAATGTGTTATAAATATCATTTGTAAAATACAAGATCAGCGTATTACATGTATTAATACAAAACAAGCAATATAAAAATATATATGAAAATAGGCGCGCCTCTCATATAGAACTTAAAACTAAAACAATGAGTAAAGGAAACGTACTATATTTTACACTGCATGTTTTATTAACATAATTGCAATTGTAAGCAGAGGCGTAGATAGGGGGGGGGGGGGGTGGTCCACCCGGGTGTCACTCGTTTTGGGGTGACACCCGACCATAAAAAACTGAAACAAACCATCACAATGTTTTCAACGATAAATCACTTAGAAACCATATTAACCAGGTTATCCATTTAATTTTAATTTATAAATTGTGATAACTTATAAATGTGTCCTATAAATGTGTCATTGGTTCAAAAAGAATCTATTCTACTTTTTAAAATTTTTGAGTTATTACGTGAAATAAAATTTTAACAATATTAATCGAATCAACATGTTAAGCATTGAATACCATCACCACAATTACTCAATAGCTTTGAATATTCCTATAGATACCATATTGACTTTTTTTTGCGGTATATTATTTAGTATGCAAGAATGATTCTTTAACGACCAGGTCTGAAAACACATATGCTGAATAATGTATAGGAATAGTAGATTCTTGTATGAGCTTAGAATGAAGGCAATTCTTCACGAGGATGAAGTTTCCCGAAACGAGCGTAGCGAGGGGAGGGAATCATCCGAGTGAAGAATTGTCATCATCCTAAGCAAATACAAGATGCTATTTTATCCACGACTGTAAAATATTTCGTTTAATTTCCAGTTTTCATGCAAAAATTTGTATCGCCATATTGAAATAAATACATCAAAGATAGCGAAAAACAAAAAAAGTTTGTTGTTTAATTTGTTAGGGGAATATGTAGTAAACTATAGAACTGTTAAAGAATTTTAATCAAATTCACTAGTTGTGGAATGAATACGATTATAATGGAAGACATACGCATGGAAAGCATATATTCTTTAGTAGTCGTGGATAAAAGTGGTTTACGTCGATAATGTGGCACCCTTTATCGATAGGGTGCCTTCAGTTACAATGTCTCTATTTCAAAATTATTTCTAAAATATCAGCTTAACTTTACTATCTAATATATGTTTTACATTTCAAACAAATTAATTGCAAGCACCTAAGGAAACTAATAAACAATCAAATCACCGTGTTTGTAATTGATCTCAAAATAATTTTTTTCCCTTTATCTTATATTTATTTATTTCCTTTATTGAAACTCAAGGAATAAATTGGAATAGATAATTTTTCAATGGACACAAAAATAATTACTGTGGAATAAAATGGCAGTTATGCAATTACTGCAGTTTTGCAAATATTTATACTCATACTGTTGGTTTTCCGTTTTATATATTTATTATATTTATTTTATTTGAATTAAATGAAATTTTATCATTTAAAATTACATTTTGTTGGGTTTTAAAACCCTTGTAAATTTCAAACTCATCAAGTGATTCTTTTAGAGATCCTTGGCTACATAAATGTAAAGCCTTCAAATTTTTTTTAAAAGTAGTGTAGCTATTGTTATTAACTATGTAAATGGTTTGCAAAATAGATTTTAAATTTTGTTTATTTTTCTTCTTAGGAAGGTAATCCTTAAATCAGTCTTTAAAACATTTTCCGGTTTTCTCGATGTAAAATTTTTCACAAAAATCACATTTAATTTTGTAAATTATTGAGCATGATTCTAATTGGATATTTAATTTTGCTTTCAATTCTTTATATAAAAGGATTATATTTAGGATGTTATACTTATATTTTTTTAAATAGTTCCTTATAATATTAGGCATATGATTTGTATCTTCCATTTTATCAAATATTATTTATTTCATACTGATATCTAAAACGACATTTTTCGGATTATTTATGGTACAAAAAGATGAACTTTAATGTCCTAGGACTTTATAAAATTTTGATTAAGTCCTAGAACGTTAAAGTTTAACTTTTTGTACCATAAACGATGAACTTTAACGTCCTAGGACTTTATAAAATTTATAAAAGTTCAACTTTTTGAGCAAAATTTAAAACTCATTTCTCTTTATTTTAATAAATTTCCAGTATGAAATAAAATTTTGTATTTACCTCAAACGAAAAGTGCTTTTAAAGGTACTCACTAGTAAACAACTAGCTCGTACTTTAAAGTTTCACTTTTGGTTCTAGATAAATAAATAACTTTTAATATAAGTTGTTACAAAGAAATTTAAATAAATTAAATTTCTTGGCGGTGTATTTAGTCGTTAACACAGTGTACTTATTATGAGCTAGACATATATGTATCCTACAAATATATTTAGAATCAATGCTTTGCTGATACCTATACTATAATTAAAAATATTTTTTTTAGATTTCGTTTAGCAAATATCCCAAAAAATAAATATGCCACGAGGAGTTCATACTTCTTAAAGAAAAAGTGGGTTCCAGCAGAGGAAGACCAAATAGGCTAAAATAGATGCAGTATAGAGCATATCAGGATCCATCTATAAATATGTTACAAAACCCGATGGTATCCAAGGTTCATCAAAAGAAACTGATTCTCACGTTGATGCAACGAATGTTTCAGAGAATATTGGCTCATCTTCGGAAAGTAACAGCGACAATACAGAATTAATAATGATAACCTATGATGAAGACGAATTAGAAAGAAATACTTAAAATGACAGTGATAATGCTTCTACTATCGAAAACATTATTTTCATGGGTGAATCACTTAAGGAGTTAAGAGATGTATCACATTGGAATATACTCATCTCTGATAATGTTCGCATTGAAATCATAAAAAAAGGAAGTGAACATTTTAAAAATAGAGAAGGGTCGTTTGTTACTGTATCTAGACACGGGTTAGACATAAAAGGTGATGTTCGCCATCTTTCTAAAGAATGGTATTATAAAGTGATGCCTTATGGTGAAAAAAGTTTGCGGTCATGGATGGTTTATTGTCCTTTAAATAATAACCTGAACTGCTTCTGCTTTCGTATATTAGCTGTCACCAATAGTAATAATACAAAATCTACGACTGGTGTTATTTCCTTTTATTACTAGTGGACTGTATTTCAATAAATTAAGTTTTTCACAATAACATTTAATTTATATACACATTAAAATTTATTTTATTTTTACTTTTAATTTTATTTTACAAAAATATTACATTTAAATTTCAATTGATGTTCTTCCTACGAAGGATAATACAGAAGAGAGAGTTTGAAAAAAATTATTTTATGTTTTAAATTACATTTTGTTTTTGAGTTACCAGCGTAACCTAATTTATAGTATCTATAATTATAGCAAAATGTAGCAAATTATATGAATCATTTTAAATAAGTGCAATAATATAAATAATATTAAATTGTTTTATGTGCGTCGCAACATACCGGCCACCTTGAAATCCCCATTTCAAAACAATACATTTAAGATTTACAAATGCTAATTCTAATATTCTTTCAAGTTACATTAAATTTATGACAATTAGAAATATCTAAACTAAAATTTATTTTACATCAAGAATACAGCAAAATTTAAACTAACATGTATGATTTTTATTTACAATGAAGTACAAACATTCATTTCAAATTTTAACTACGGAATTGTGTGTAACATCTCGCTGGTATTATCAACCGGAAGGACGCAGATTTTAGTGATGGCACGCCTAAATTCACCAGATTGTGTTTTTCCGATTACCGATCGAATTAAATTATCATTCCCTGGATGAACTGCTATAATACGACCCATTACCCATTGAATGGGAGGAACATTGTCCTCCTTTAAAATAACTAAAGCCCCAAGCTCAACATTGGGTTTCGACTCAGTCCATTTACCTCTTCGTTGCAATTCCGTTAAATATTCTTTAGACCAACGCTTCCAAAATTGCTGGAAGCAATGCTGCAAACGCTGGTATCGCGACAAACGATTAAAATTGAAATCCACTATTGATGGTTCAGGTATCATATTTAGAGGACCACCAATTATAAAATGTCCTGGTGTCAACACCGAATAATCTGAAGGATCATTGGACATTGGCGTTAAAGGCCTTGAATTTAAGCATGATTCGATTTGAACAACGATAGTAATTACTTTTTCCAATGTACACCGATAATTTCCAAGAATTTGTCTTAACAAATATTTAGCACTTTTAATACCCGCTTCCCACAGACCACCAAAATGTGGGGACCGTGCTGGTATCGTTCGCCAGTTTATACCTTCGAAAGCGCAAAATCTTAAAACTTCCACCTTATGCACTTCAGAATTGAATAATTCGTTGAGCTCGCGTAATTCTCGTATTGCACCCATAAAATTAGTAGCATTATCAGAGATAACATTAGCACATCTACCTCGTCTAGCAATAAATCTTCGAAAACTAGCCAAAAATGCATCCGTAGACAAGTCCGCTACAACCTCCAAATGAATAGCTTTGGTTGAAAAACAAATAAATAATGCAATGTATGCCTTGATGGTAACCTTTGAACGAATTTTAAGACACAGCTTGAATGGTCCACAATAATCAATTCCTATTGTTTCAAAGGGTCTACAGGGTTGAACTCTTTCTGGGAGCAATTCTCCCATTAATTGATCTATTGATCTGGGTTTTGTTCGAAAGCATCTAATACAACCATGTACAATTTTTCTACCTAGGTTACGGCCGCCTATGAGCCAAAATCTTTGTCTAACAAAACTAAGCAGTGCCTGAGGTCCTGCATGTAAATTTTCCAGATGTAAATTTTTAACCAAAAGGGATGTCAGACTACATGATGACGATAACAGCATTTGATGCTTTTGATCGAAAGGCAAATTCGAATTGCCTAATCGGCCACCCACGCGCAATAAACCGGAAGAGTCGACAAACGGATTTAAAACTTTAATCGCGCTTTGATTAGAAACGCCCTTTCCAGATTTTAATTGCCTTATTTTGGCCGAGAAATCCCTTTCTTGAACATATTTAATTAGACCTTTAAGAGCTAAATCAATTTCCTCTGCCGTTAACTCTCCAATAATTTTATCTCTCATTTCTTGTTTAAGTTTACAGTTGCTTGCAAATCGTAAACAAAGTGTTGCCATACGAAGCAACCTTTTAAAATTCGAATACAAACCTACCAGGTAATTTTGTTCATCAAGTTTTTTTATTGTTAAAAGATTTTGTGATTTCGACATTTCCGGGTCCACTATTTCACCCTTGCGTTTCTCAATCGGCCAGGGTTCGTCAGTGTTAACTAAAAATGATGGTCCATTCCACCACAATTCGCATGATTTTAATACTGACGGCATCAAACCCCGTGACACAACATCCGCAGGATTTAATTGACTTGGGATATAGGACCAAATTTTTGGATTGGTTAATTCTTGAATTTGTGACACCCGATTTGCAACAAAGGTTGCGTATTTCGAAGGACATGAATTAATGCGATACAGTGTTATTTCTGAGTCTCACCAGAGCGTTACCTTATCAAATTCGATTTCCATAGAATATTTTACTTTTGTATATAATTGAGCTAAAAGCAATGAAGCGCATAATTCCAACCTCGGAATTGTATGCTTTTTTAACGGTGCTATTTTCGATTTGGCGCACAGAAGTTGACATTTTATTTCACCGTCTTTATTAATCGTTCTCACATAAATGCAGCAACCAAATCCCTTTTCAGAAGCGTCACCAAATCCGTGCAGCTCAACTTTACTTATTTTTTCAAGTGGACAAACGCATCTAGGTATTTCAATAAATTGTAGTAACTGTAATTCCGTTACAAACACTGACCATTCCGATTGAAGTGAATGTGAGAGAAGATCATCCCATGTATTTTCATGATTAGACCAAAGTTTTTGCATGAATAACGCATTCATGAAATGCATGCATAATCGCAACAAATATGACGGATGCACATAGACCTAATGGAGCAAACAGCTGCGCCATCTGCGAAAGTACAGACCTTTTCGTTAACTCTGTAGATAACTCAATTTTATCCAAAATAACTCTGATAGTGTCTCTATTGGAATCCCAAGGTAGACCCAATATGGAAACATTTTGATTTTCACGCTGAGGAACAATCTCAGAACAATTTGAGTTCCATTTTCTGAGTTCGAAGCCATCCCTAGCTAACAATGCGGTTAAATTAGTTTTGATCAGCTGTGCTTCTTGAGCATCATTCGCACCGGTTGCCAAATCATCGACGTAAAAATCCTTCAGTAATTTAAGTGACTCGACTGGAAAATCTTTATATTCATCTAACGCTAACTGCTTTAAAGTTCTTATTGCTAAAAACGGAGCACTTGTTGTGCCGTAAGTGACAGTGTTTAATTGAAACACGGACACGTCATCTTCGGGCGCATTTCTCTAAAGAATTTGTTGTAGTGATCTGTCAGAATTATGGATATTGATTTGCCTGTACATTTTGGTAATGTCTGCAGACAAAGCGATACGAAATTTTCTAAAACGAAGTATGATTGATAATAAATCGTGCTGAATGGTTGGTCCGTTCATCAAACAATCATTGAGAGAGACTCCACTCGACGTCTTAGATGACGCATTGAAAACTACTCGTAATTTAGTAGTGGAACTACTCTCGCGGAAAACACCATGATGTGGCATAAAATAAGAGATATCTGATCTGGTTTGATTTGGATCAACAAGCCTCATATGGCCAAGAGATAAATATTCGTTGATAAATTCTACATAGAGCCTTTTAATTTCGGGAGATTTATTTAATTTATTTTCTTGATAATGAAATAGTCTTAATGTTCTCTTGTAGGAGTCCCCGAGTTGATGAATGTCATTTTTTATAGGAAGAGCAACACTATATCTTCTACTTGACTCACGTTTAACGTTCTCTACGTAATGTTGCTCACATAATTTTTCTTCTATTGAGAAATTGGTTGCATTACTAACTTCTTCCAATTGCCAAAATTTTTGAATCTCATGGGATAACGAATCAAAATTGCAACACTAAAGGTACCATTGGCTTAGTTGGTTGCTTTCAAGCCTTGCCAATGAGAACATGTCCGTAAACCGTATTCTGAAATGGAGGTAATTCTTTTACAATAAACTCACTTTCACCTATCATAAGAGCTAGATAAGTTTCTGCGCCTATGAGCATGTCTATTTGTTGTGGTAAATAAAATTGAGGATCAGCCAAAATTATGTGTTTTGGTAAATTATTTTTATTAAATTCAATTGGATATGACGGAAGATTACTTGTAATTCGAGGCGTAACCAAAAAATATAAATTGGCCTCAAAATTTGTTATTCGAGAGCCAATTGTCAAATTCACTTCATGCTTAACGTGAGACAATTTCTCTTCTAATCCACTCACAGGATAATTAACAGACCTTTTTTGAACTTGCAGCAACTGGCATACGTTTTCGGTTACAAAATTATTTTGAGACGCCGAATCCAATAACACCCGAACCATCGTGCGTAAACCTGTTGCACATTTTACCCAAATCACAGCAGTAGCTAACAAAATTTGATTGGTAGACGACTAGAAACAACAAGTAGTTGTAGTTTTATTTACATTACCTAGCATATCAGTTTCATTCAGTGAAACTGCAGTATTAGTTACCGCTGGGAGAGGTACAATACTGCGTGAACTAGACGTTTGAGGAAGGCTTTCTGAAGTTAATGTATTAATTATTTCCGGGTTCATTGGTGCCTTTGGCTTATGTGTGGAAGCATTACTTGGACTATTTAATTTTGAATTTCCATAATCATTTCTGCTACAATGCATCAACGTATTATGCTTGCGTTTGCATATTCTGCATCCTGACTCAGTGCAATTAATTCCATAATGTTTTCTAAAACAATTACGGCACAACTTTTCCTTTACTATCCACTCATTTTGCTGTGACCAATTTAACCTTTCGAAGCTCTTGCATTTAAACATAGAGTGATTCTCATTACAATAATAACAGGACAAACGATTCTCCGTTACAATAAAAGAGCGGCTAGAATTCATAAGAACTCGTTTGTTTGTGTTATTGTTTGATGTGTTAGCTTGATCAGGCTTTGACCGAAGGTTCGATGCTTGTGCATTTGATGTCGCTTCAAGAAGACGAGAGCGATTGGACAAGATGTCCATGACTTCCTGTACGGTCAACAGCCTATTATCAGGTTTTTTGATTTCTATCAATTGACGTGATGTCGCATCTACGAGTTGACAAATGTGATAGACCAAATACAAATCCCAGTGTTCTACGGGAATTTTCAATGCCTTAAGAGCATTATAATATTTTAAGAACGTATTGATAAATATTTGCAAGGATCTTGAATTATTCTCATGTCGCACCGGTTGAAGGTTATAGATTTCCTTCATGATTAAAAACTTAGTTCGCGATTCGTTCTCAAAATGGTCATAAATGGATTTCCAGACCTGGGGATAGTTTTCTCCAGTAGCTGAAACATTTTCAACAAAATGGCTTGCTTTTCCCTTTAATAAACATGTTTTAAGATAATGAAATTTGTACACTGGTTGTATCGTTCTGTTTTCGTGTATCAATTCTTGGAAAATATCCCGAAAACTTCCCCACGACAGAAATTCACCATTAAACTCGGGTAACGGAATTTCTGGTAGAGGTGGTACTGGAACGTTAGTTTCCAGATTATTCGATTAAACTGTATCATTCAAATTAGAGTTTCCAAGGGATAGTTTCTCAATTAACATTATCAAACGCGATTCAACTTCACCGTATGTTTCCTAAAACTCATCACGATCTTTCGCGTCGTATGATGGGTCTACAACCTCGAGCTCAGCCTGTGCATCGACAAAACGTGCATAAAGAGACTGTAACCTATTTAACATCGATTTCGCTTGCCCGACATTCAAATCGTTTTCGATTTTTAATTAGTTTTTGAAATAGGTTACACGACCCTTTATGCCACCAATTGATTTTTTAAAATACTGTTTGTCCCTCGACATTGTTACACACAATTACGATAAATCAAAATTAAATGCAAAAAAAAACTAAGTACCTTCATTATATTGATTGATGTGTAATTTGATGACCTTCCTTCCGTTGATGTTGCATATACATACATTAGTCACGTTAGAGAAACTGTTTCATTTATACAACAGTCGTAATAATCATGTTGAAAACTTCTTCAAATAATTTAATTCCCAATAAAAATAATGAACTAGACATTGACAGTAAAAATGATGAAACTTCAGCAAATATCTTGAATTGAATATCTCGATTGAAACTTCTTCAAATAATTTAAGTCACAATAAAAATGATGAACTTGACTTGACAATAGAAATAATGAACTTGACATTCAATAAAAATGATGAAACTTCAGCGAATATCTTGAATTGAATATCTTGATTAAAACTTCTTCAAATAATTTAAGTCACAATAAAAATGATGAACTTGACTTGACCATAGAAATGATGAACTTGACATTCAATAAAAATGATGAAACTTCAGCAAATATCTTGAATTGAATATCTTGATTAAAACTTCTTCAAATAATTTAAATCACAATAAAAATGATGAACTTGACATTAACAATAGAAATGATGAACTTGACATTCAATAAAAATGATGAAACTTCAGCGAATATCTTGAATTGAATATCTTGATTAAAACTTCTTCAAATACTGAATTGAATATCTTGATTAAAACTTATTCAAATAATTTAAGTCACAATAAAAATGATGAACTTGACTTGACCATAGAAATGATGAACTTGACATTCAATAAAAATGATGAAACTTCAGCAAATATCTTGAATTGAATATCTTGATTAAAACTTCTTCAAATAATTTAAATCACAATAAAAATGATGAACTTGACTTGACCATAGAAATGATGAACTTGACATTCAATAAAAATGATGAAACTTATATTAACTATGTGAATATTAACTATGATGAAACTTCAGCAACTATCTTGACAGCCACGTTTAAATGATGGACTTGATAGTCACAATAAAATTAAAATGATGAACTTGACCGTCCCAAAAAATGATGAAATTTATATTAACTATGTTAATATTAACTATGATGAAACTTCTTTAATCAACTGCTTGTTTTGACCATTTTGGTGATGAAAAATGGCGATGAAAACAAAATTCACCGCATGGTGTTGATTGAACAATCCAAATCCGGCTCGAAGGACAAGATGTTATTTCCTTTTATTACTAGTGGACTGTATTTCAATAAATTAAGTTTTTCACAATAATATTTAATTTATATACACATTAAAATTTATTTTATTTTTACTTTAAATTTTATTTTACAAAAATATTACATTTAAATTTCAATTGATGTTCTTCCTACGAAGGATAATATAGAAGAGAGTGTTTGAGAAAAATTATTTTATGTTTTAAATTACATTTTGTTTTTGAGTTACCAGCGTAACCTAATTTATAGTATCTATAATTATAGCAAAATTTAGCAAATTATATGAATCATTTTAAATAAGTGCAATAATATAAATAATATTAAATTGTTTTATGTGCGCCGCAAAAACTGGATTTCAGAAGTGGTGGAAACTAAATCTCAAAGTAACCGACCATGAAACTTCAAATGAACATCTGGGGAATTTAGAAAAGTGGAACACTTTGGAAATGCGGTTAAAATTTCATAAAACGATAGGAGACTCAGCATTGCAATTAATAGATAATGAAAAACAGAAGTGGAAACATCTTTTATCTAGATTATTGGAAATAACTTTGTTTTTATCTAAACAAAACCTAGCATTTCGTGAACATGATGAAGGATAAAGTTCTTCAAATAAAGGCAATCTATTGTCAAAGTATGATGTAATGTTAATAGAACACATTTTGAATTTGGAGCATGGTAAATCACCAAAAGAATCATATTTGTCACCAGATGTACAAAATGTGTTCATAAATGTTTAAGCGAACCACGTAAAGCTTAAGCTTGTCAAAGAAATTAAATCGGTTAAATAATTTGGAATTATGTGTGATAACACACCTGACATTTCACATATTGATCAAATATCAGAAGTGATTCGTTATGTGAAAATAGATGGTAGAAAAGTGGAAATCAAGGAAGTATTCCTTGGATTTTTTCCTTTACATGGAAAAAAGCCGCTGATTTAAGCGATGAAATTCTTACACTAAAAAAAATTGAAGTAATGACAACCTCATCTCAAAGTTGGCAGTTTATTATTCATGCAAAGAAAAGATATTTACAAACAATTTCACCGTGATTGGGACAACTACTTAGTAGTTAGTACTCAGTAACATTTTCTTAACAACAGAATGAGTCTAACAAAATATGGAGTGCAATTTATGAAAATTTTTTGCTATCCACAAAATTGTCGATCGATCTAGTTTCGAACCGATAAGAACTTTTTATTACACTTTAAAAAAGTATATCATTCTCATCAGGGCTAGCCGACTAGATACACTACCAAAAAAATTTTTCGCTATATAAACCTAAAATAGGTCACTACTCTAGCGAAGTATAAGAAACCAAAAAACTTTCATAAACATATGTTAATTAGATTTAGGTTTAGTCAATTTGTTTCTCTAGTTGATCACTATTGTTGTTATACTCTAACCAAGTTAGAATTGGATAACAAACTTGTATCGGTAAGAAGAAGATGACCATCTTCACTTGTGTCTATCGACACATTATCTACAATTAATTCAATGAATTATTTGTGATATTACATCACTCCGATGGAAATAATCCCATCATGAATAATAAGACTGAATCTAACAAAATATGGTGTGCAATTTATGAAAATTTTTTGCTATCCACAAAATTGTCGATCGATCTAGTTTCGAACCGATAAGAACTTTTTATTACACTTTAAAAAAGTATATCATTCTCATCAGGGCTAGCCGACTAGATACACTACGAAAAAAATTTTTCGCTATATAAACCTAAAATAGGTCACTACTCTAGCGAAGTATAAGAAACCAAAAAACTTTCATAAACATATGTTAATTAGATTCAGGTTTAGTCAATTTGTTTCTCTAGTTGATCACTATTGTTGTTATACTCTAACCAAGTTAGAATTGGATAACAAACTTGTATCGGTAAGAAGAAGATGACCATCTTCACTTGTGTCTATCGACACATTATCTACAATTAATTCAATGAATTATTTGTGATATTACATCACTCCGATGGAAATAATCCCATCATGAATAATAAGACTGAATCTAACAAAATATGGTGTGCAATTTATGAAAATTTTTTGCTATCCACAAAATTGTCGATCGATCTAGTTTCGAACCGATAAGAACTTTTTATTACACTTTAAAAAAGTATATCATTCTCATCAGGGCTAGCCGACTAGATACACTACCAAAAAAATTTTTCGCTATATAAACCTAAAATAGGTCACTACTCTAGCGAAGTATAAGAAACCAAAAAACTTTCATAAACATATGTTAATTAGATTCAGGTTTGAATTAATTGTAGATAATGTGTCGATAGACACAAGTGAAGATGGTCATCTTCTTCTTACCGATACAAGTTTGTTATCCAATTCTAACTTGGTTAGAGTATAACAACAATAGTGATCAACTAGAGAAACAAATTGACTAAACCTGAATCTAATTAACATATGTTTATGAAAGTTTTTTGGTTTCTTATACTTCGCTAGAGTAGTGACCTAGTTTAGGTTTATATAGCGAAAAATTTTTTTGGTAGTGTATCTAGTCGGCTAGCCCTGATGAGAATGATATACTTTTTTAAAGTGTAATTAAAAGTTCTTATCGGTTCGAAACTAGATCGATCGACAATTTTGTGGATAGCAAAAAATTTTCATAAATTGCACACCATATTTTGTTAGATTCAGTCTTATTATTCATGATGGGATTATTTTCATCGGAGTGATGTAATATCACAAATAATTCATTGAATTAATTGTAGATAATGTGTCGATAGACACAAGTGAAGATGGTCATCTTCTTCTTACCGATACAAGTTTGTTATCCAATTCTAACTTGGTTAGAGTATAACAACAATAGTGATCAACTAGAGAAACAAATTGACTAAACCTGAATCTAATTAACATATGTTTATGAAAGTTTTTTGGTTTCTTATACTTCGCTAGAGTAGTGACCTATTTTAGGTTTATATAGCGAAAAATTTTTTTCGTAGTGTATCTAGTCGGCTAGCCCTGATGAGAATGATATACTTTTTTAAAGTGTAATAAAAAGTTCTTATCGGTTCGAAACTAGATCGATCGACAATTTTGTGGATAGCAAAAAATTTTCATAAATTGCACACCATATTTTGTTAGATTCAGTCTTATTATTCATGATGGGATTATTTCCATCGGAGTGATGTAATATCACAAATAATTCATTGAATTAATTGTAGATAATGTGTCGATAGACACAAGTGAAGATGGTCATCTTCTTCTTACCGATACAAGTTTGTTATCCAATTCTAACTTGGTTAGAGTATAACAACAATAGTGATCAACTAGAGAAACAAGTTGACTAAACCTGAATCTAATTAACATATGTTTATGAAAGTTTTTTGGTTTCTTATACTTCGCTAGAGTAGTGACCTATTTTAGGTTTATATAGCGAAAAATTTTTTTGGTAGTGTCTAGTCGGCTAGCCCTGATGAGAATGATATACTTTTTTAAAGTGTAATAAAAAGTTCTTATCGGTTCGAAACTAGATCGATCGACAATTTTGTGGATAGCAAAAAATTTTCATAAATTGCACACCATATTTTGTTAGATTCAGTCTTATTATTCATGATGGGATTATTTCCATCGGAGTGATGTAATATCACAAATAATTCATTGAATTAATTGTAGATAATGTGTCGATAGACACAAGTGAAGATGGTCATCTTCTTCTTACCGATACAAGTTTGTTATCCAATTCTAACTTGGTTAGAGTATAACAACAATAGTGATCAACTAGAGAAACAAATTGACTAAACCTGAATCTAATTAACATATGTTTATGAAAGTTTTTTGGTTTCTTATACTTCGCTAGAGTAGTGACCTATTTTAGGTTTATATAGCGAAAAATTTTTTTGGTAGTGTATCTAGTCGGCTAGCCCTGATGAGAATGATATACTTTTTTAAAGTGTAATAAAAAGTTCTTATCGGTTCGAAACTAGATCGATCGACAATTTTGTGGATAGCAAAAAATTTTCATAAATTGCACACCATATTTTGTTAGATTCAGTCTTATTATAACAGAATGAGCTTTATTTAAAATATAAAGTGTTATATCCAATATAACAGTAGTTGAATAAAGTTAATAACTATTTCCATAAAAACATGTTTCTTTGGCCTTCCGCCTTATATCATGAATTTTTCATTTTAAAATTTAAGTATTTGAGATTAATTGAACTATAATTTATTTTCACATAAATATTTCATGTGATTGTCTCAACTACATCGGTTTATAATTGTACAGTTGTTGAATCAATCTCGTAGTTCGATTCGCCATATCTGCCCTCACGGCGAGGTTGAGACAACTGCATTTCGATTGGAAATAGGACATGTTTTTGAAGTGAAAACTTCTTTAGCCGCGTTATGAAATTTGTATGGAGTAAAATTTGTGTATTCGCATCATCAAATTTTATATGCATTTTTGAAGAACAAAAATATATTTTTTAAATCATTTCTATCTATCTATATTTTATAAATTAAATCTATCTATCATTTTTTAACGTTTCAAATTGCGTTGTGGATATCGTGCTCGACTGATGTTCTGTAGGTAGTGAGTTCAATTCCTGGTGTGGTATATATTAATTTATTGTTTTTTTTTAATTTTCATTAAATACCATTAAAATTATTTTTTTTTATTCATGAATTCATAAAAATAATAAAAATTTCTGTATACAAATTTCAACAAATTGATCTATAACGCATTTTGTTAAAGTAATATTGCTACTGTCTTTTGCAATTTGCATTCGAGTCATCATGCTAAATAAATATTGAATATATATAAAATTGAAAGTATGTCTGTTTGTCCTTTATGCATTAATGATTAATGTTCATCATGAAAATTTGGAAAGTTGTTGTGTACACTTAATTTGCTTTTTATTTGACTATCGTTTTAAACGGTAGTTTGCTTTGATCAATGTTTTTTTTGTTGTACATAATTTTTACGAAATTAAAAATAACGTATGTAAGATAGTATAACCTGAAACAATTACATTTGTATATCAAAACTATATGTATTGGAATTCAACACATGTTACAAATTTTATCATCTTCACCAAATATGTTGTAAATTTGGAATTGTATATAATACATGTTTCTAAAATTAAGTGAAGACTTAATACTTGTAACTTGATACTTGATAACATCGATTATATCGATTTTAAGCTCACAATTACGAGACGGAAATTGCTTAAATTCTATACAAAGAAGCATAGCTTATGTATGATTAAACATGGATGGCATTCATGATAAATAAAATAATTAAAAATGGTGGCACTTAACCGATAGTGATTTGTAAACGGCAACAATGCGCATTAATACCAATGAATTTGCTTAGCTTTCCGCAGGAAGATTTGTAAAATTTAAACTTGTTGATCTATGGGTGTGACAACCACGCATTCTTTGGTCCCTTTAGTGGCATATGAGTTATCTTGAGATATAGTATACTACTGGCAATAGCAATGCAATCTCATTAGCCAAAGTGATATCTTAGGGGTATTTTCAATCAACGATACCATCCCTTACTCTAAGTTATGGAATATTGTTTGATGATACACTATTTTTTAGGTAGATTTCATATAAAAATCTACCTATTGGTATGTGCTTCATCTCGGAATTTCGGAAAAATTTTGGTGCCAAGCGACTATATATGATAAGCGGAGACGGAAAATCAAAATGAAAAAAAAATTTATATATATATATATATATATATATATATATATATATATATATATATATATATATATATATATATATATATATATATATATATATATATATATATATATATATATATATATATATATATATATATATATATATATATATATATATATATATATATATATATATATATATATATATATATATATATATATATATATATATATATATATATATATAACGATATGAGATATAACGGAATTTGGCGGCACTCTCACGGTCGCATTTTTCGACCTACACCAAAATAATTTTTTGTGTGTGTTCCGGCAAATAATGTCTTGGACAAGTTCGTGAACTGGCCATATCCGGGTACCAGTTAAGCGGCTAGAGCCTAAAATGTCGAATAATCTAGGGCGCTATAACTTCCGTTGAATCATAATATTTTAATAAAATTTATAAATATTGAATATTTGAACATATTTCTATCATTTTTATCCAGATGATCACTTTGGCGTTTCAGGTTCCTCAAAAATCAGCTGTTTTAAAAATTTACTAAACTTTGCTGCCCTTGATCTAGCTGAAATGGCCAAGCTCATATTTGAAAACTTTTTTTCACGTACTTAAAATACAAATCTTTCCAAAATTTTCAAAATAATAGTTTAAGTCTAACGGTTGAGACCCTACGGCTGTTGAAATGAAAACAAACGCAAAGGCAATGCTTTCATCAGGTTTCAGTTTATGTTATTTAAATTTATCTTAGCTTTTAAACATACTTGTCAGCTATAGCCTCAAAAAATTTCAGCTTTCTAACCCAAAAGATTCCATTTTTATAAGCATTATAATGCAACCCTTACAAGAAAAATATCAATTCATTTAATACCATAGAAAAGTTATCAAAATCTCTTTTGTTTTTATTTTTTTTACTAAGTAACCGTTTGAAAAAAGATTAAATAAGAACAAAAAAACACAACAACAAAATATGATTTTGAAATAAAATTGTTTGATAATGTTTGATTATAAATTATGTGTGATGGTATAATTGTAGTTGTGACGTAGTTCATTTGATCTTTGGTGGATTTAATATGTTATTAAAAGTAGTTTAAACCAACTTAAATAAAACTGTTCCGAAATTGTATTGATGGAGTTAGTTCGGATAATGTATTTAATTTGGTTCGATAATTTTTTTGAATTATTCTGTTTCTACTTATATTTTTTATTTAAACTAATCTGACTTATCTAATTTTATTTGGACACAAAACCGTCTGACCCCGAAATCTACCTATTTCTAGCGGATATACCTGCCGCTGGGATTTTTAAAATGAAACGTCTTTGGTAGTAGAAATTACAAGGTGAGTCACAACAACGCATGAAAAACTTTTAAGAACAAGATCCCACAACAACATGTTTTCTAAGGTGTTGATAGACGCAAATTTTTATATGATATGTTTTGACTATTTTAAATATAAAAATGTATATAATAGTTGCTTGGAATACTGATAGATGTGAAACCCAGAATAATTTTAATGATTTTAATTTAAACATTCTGAAATTTCAATTTGTGATGCTACAATAATTAGAAGGTACAAAAAACACAGTTATTTCACTGATTTAAGTTTTCACTTCTGTCGGCAGTCCTTAATGCTGACTTTTTTTTCAGTGTAAAAATCTTGAAAATGACGGTATAGATGTTATGAATTGTCGTTCCCAAGGTTATGATAATGCAGATGCTATGAGTAGTATACATGGAGAAGTGCAAGCTATTATTAAAGCAAAAATTAACAAAGCAATTTTGTGGGCTGCATAGATCATTTAATTAATTTATGTGGCCAACACTCATTTGTACAAAATGTAGTTTGTGTAACGTTTTTTGGAACAGTGGAAGCCATTTTTATATGTTTTTCTGCTTCGATTAGCCGCTAGAAAGTACTTGTTAAACACAACAAAGCAACTGGTAACAGACTCTTAACAGCGCACTCAATATGCTGCAGAGTGCTCAATATGCTGCAGTAAAAGTATTGGCCGAAAATTTTGATGGATTGTGGCTGCAATTGAGAAG
>CAVNZG010001590.1:0-44482 GCA_963693315.1 Diogma glabrata
CCTTGCAATTGGATACTATAATTAAGTTTTCTATCAATGTATTCGTCGTGTCGATTGACAGGACATTTTATTTTAACAAGCGTACCATCTATTGCGCCTAAGGCTTTATTGAAAATTGATGACCCTGCTCGAATAGCAAATTTGGTGCCTATGCTATCATAATTTTCGGGGTCAGGAAACGTAATTATTTTGGGCATTAAACTCAAAATAAAGTTCAAGGTCCGTTTTACAATATTATATACCGATGTAATTGGTATATCAAATGTTGTGCTGACTACTCGATAGCTTGTGCCACATGCCAACCAGAAAAGTGTAACCCCTAACTCTATTTGAGCATTATACCCATGATGCTTTTCGGATGACAGTTGTACTAACTTGTCAAAAGCTAGGGAAGAAATCCTTAAATTTCGCTTTATTCCTAACTCATCTCCGTTTAAAACAACATCAACCATGTAGCTATTTCTGTAATTGCAGTATTTTAATCCCTGCAAATAAGTAATTATTTAATAAATACAATTAATTTAATACTTTAAGTTTTACAATTCGCATCTCCTCCCTCTCCACTAACTCAAACCATTGTTCGTCACTTTCAAGTAATTGTTTATATAATTTTATATTTTTATTAATTAAATAACTTAAAATCAAAAAATTTTTTCTCCTGTCCATTTTACTACCTAACTTAACATGTATTAAAATAAATATAACAAATAAAATGGTTTATTTTCTATTATGTAATAATATATTATTCTTACGCTTGGTTGCTTGAATATTTACTAAAATCGTAATTAAGAAATATGCCTCAAGCCTATTTTACTTATTTGAATAAAAAATTGAGTAAAGTAATGGAAGAATTAAATGTTCAAGCAACCGGGCTCTTGTTATTAATTTTTTGTAAAACATTGAAACTACACCAAAAATTTTAAACTTCTATTACTTGATAAAATAAAACCGCTTTTCTTTATAAAACACTTGAAATTATTATAATTATAATATATATTTTTATTCTATTTAAATTTAACGCATAAATAATTTTGATTTAATCTTTATAATGGAAATTTTTTACAGAAAAAAATTGTCAAACTGACAACTGTCAAAATTATAAATAAGTAAGACAAATCGATTGGAATGACTTTTCTGACTTATTTAAAATGGCGACAAATAAGTTTAGAATAAGTTACGTTCCACAAATAAGTCGTCGTTTGGAAAGCACCCTATGTCATATTTTATTCTATGATAGGATATATATTTTTTGTTTCCTATTTTTTTTTTTAATTTGATTCATATTGTTGTGGGACCTAGGTTTTAAAAAGTATCTAAGTGTTGTTATGCTACATATTATAATTCCTATTACATAAGGCATTTTATTGAAAAACACGTACATATATAGTATATGGAGTCATATAAATCCATCAATAAGTGACGCCAACAGGATTCATCTGTGGTTATATTTGAAAAAATACCCATCAGTGTAGGTTGTCAGTTGTTTTGGTACTTTTAGCCCAACAAACAATTAACCGTCCTCCAACCGTTATCTGATCGACCGATTTTAACTAAACGGTAAATAACAAACCGCTAAATTGGTTTTATAACCATCCCACAACGATAAATGGGAAAGAATTAGCAATTGCTTAAACGTTAAATAATGGTTAACCAACAGTACTAAAAACCCTTGTACGTCGGTTATTGAACCGTTTTGTGCGTATCACTAAAAACTATGATATAATTTATTGTTAATCTATAGACGGTGATTAAAATGGTATGCTGACGGTTTTTGCATTTGATAAATTTTACTTTAATAGTATTTTAATCCATCAGTGTGTAATAAAGTAGTTTATTCTCAAACAAAGAATAAAATTCATTACAGAACAAGCGAGAACAAGCGAGAGAATAAAATTCATTACACACGAATTGATTACACCACTTTATTCTCTGACAAAAAATTGTGTATTATATAAAATAAAAACATTATCTTCAATTAAAACAATAAATCTTTGTTGTTTTAATTGAAAAATCAAATTTCTGATTAAAAAAAACCCTGATGATAAAAGACACCCGTCCCATACAATTAACCAAATTCAACTAAACGAAGTAAGAGAATTTAACTTAAAATTTGATTTTTGAACAAAACGTATCAAAGCTATTATAATTTCAAAATAATTTTAATAAAATCAAAACAATTTGACCAATTGGAATCATACCAATTGAATAATGATAATTTTTTTATAGGAAAATTTTCATTAGACAATAGGTTAAGTTTATTAGGCTATAGGTTAGAAAACAATACAATAATACATACTATTATTATGGAAAAAACATACAAATAAAGCTGATATTAATAAATGAAAGAGAACAAATTTTTTTTATTGTATATCCTTAGTTTTCGATGTTTTCGTAAACATTTTGTTTTAATTTAATGTTATTTTTATTTTCAATGTGAATATTTAAATGTCAATATTTAAAAAGGCTGAAATATTAAAATGGGGAATCTATGAAATTAATTCTCTGGGTGTTGCGCATTTGTACGTGTAAAAATATGGCGCAAATCAAATTTTATTGTAATAGTTATGTTTATGTCTCAAAAAATTATGGTGCGCTACATGCAAAAGCCTATTCAAAAAAAATTTAATACTTTTTCACTATACAGTTTTGATTTTACGTTGTGGAGCAGTTTTGAAACCGTGTGAATTGCATTTCATAATTTTTGCAAATGGCCAAACATGCCAGCTTATGTTTTCGATCGGTTCGTCTTTGATCTACGAAAAGCAGTTGCTCAACTTAAATTATTGCTTGGTTTGCTTAAGCTCAACACAAACTATGGCTATTCGTTTTTTTACAAAAGAATAAGATTTATAAATCATAACTTATTATGAACAGTCAATTTCAATGCATCCAAAAACCGTTCATAAAGCCATTCCCAAGCAACACAATAGGTGATTTTCAACTACAGTTTGGTGTAAATTTACCTAATTATGTAAAAATTACGTCGATTCAACCAGTTTTCTTGACTTTCAAATGAATTTTACTTATAGGTAGTTAATTAGGTTGATTATACGTATTTTTCGCCCAAAAAAATTATATCAAAATAATAGTAGAATTTAAGTCAAAACCAGCACACACCTATACCTAATTTTTACCTAAAATCAACCTCAAAGTCAATTTTATATTGAACACGTAATTTAGTCGCAAAATGAGGAGAGTTTTACCACATTTTTCACCTATTTTCAACCTCAAATAACATTTTTTCGAAGTTGAAAAACAAGGAAAATCACACCTAATTTTACCTAATTTTCCACTTCATAGTAAGCTTAAGTCTTGTAAGGTAATTTATAATCAAATATTTGGTAGAAAATAACTTAAAAACTAATCTATAAGTCGATTATACCAAAAATACTCTTTTTTTTGTCGACCTCATTTTCGAAAATTAGTAAAAATTTACTTAAATAAGAAATAAGTTACCTGTTTAAAGGATGCAATTTAACAAAAAAAAAATTATACGTAATATCTTATTGCTGTAATTACAAAAATTGGGAAAAACATTTTTTTGAAGGATGATGTACAATTTTGTTTGATGCAATTTTTGTAAATTTAATTTGAATTTACATATTAGATAGAATTATTATTAATTATTAACAAATTAAACCAAAGTTATTTAGTAAATAATGAAACTGAGTAATTATTCATTATTTGTACCGTTAATAAAATTATCGACTAAAGATTAAATAATTATAAGATTTTCATATATATTTGGGTTATATTTATTTTTCTATAATGAAACACATATTGGGTTTAGAAAGAAATTCAATAGACAATGGAAAATTAAATCTCCATAAAAAAGTTTAATTGAATATGCCATTATACTTGTGCAATTAGCAGCAACAATACTTAAATTTTTATACAAAACGATGCTGGTGTACCAATAGGTAGAAATTCACTAAAATAGAACGCGTAGAAATTCAAATGCAACCAATTTGGTAGAATGTTACAAGTTTAAGTAGAAATTTCTTAAATAGAAGATTGCGACCTAATTTAGGTTATTGTCAACCTAAAATTAAGAAAAATTTTCTTTAAAGTCGAAAAATTATGTGAAATTTACTTTAAAGTAGATTTTGCTTAGTCCGCCATATTCAAACTTATTTTTGTTTAAAGTATTACTCCGCCATATTGTTATGTAAGTGAGATTTTTGGTAAAAGAAAATTATTTTCAAAGAAATGAAAAACATATATTTTTGTATTATTTATTTTTTTTGAAGCCCATTAATATTTTGAGAAGTACAATCCTAAAGTTTATCAATAATATTTTTTTCGTTATAAAAATTCATTTTTAAACCATTTTATTGCGAAATATAAAATTAAAATTTATTATATATTATATATTAAAAGAAAATTACTTTTTTTCATCTTTTTCGAATTTGACATGTGATGCCCAAATACATATTATTTTATAATTGGTAAAAAAAAAGATAAAATTTCTTATAATATTACCTAGTTGGTAACTTACAACTAATTAGGTTGAAAATAGGTGCAAAGCAACCTAAATCGACGTCGATTTGACGTGGAATCTTCCTAAATTAGGGAGAAATTTACTTAAATAGGTAGAAAAAGTAGGAAGAAAAATACCTAAATAGAATATTTTACCCCTAAAATTACGTCGAATCGACGTCGAATTTTTCCCCACATTGGTCGATTCGATGTCGATTCGATGTAATTTTACATCTCATTATTAAGGTTTTATAACTTTAAAGTCGAATTTTAATTACAATGTTACCAATTTTCGACTTATTTTGTTGCTTGGGTTGATTTTAACTATTATTATTATTATATGGACAACTCATATCGACGGACGACGGTGTAGATAAAAACGTTCTAGCATCTTTGGCAATCCATCAACACCGAAATCCGCCAAAAATGTTAACCGTTCATTTACAGTTTGCTGAGAAATTCGGTTCAACAATGCCCAATGTTTCAATTTTTTAATGGCCAAATGCTTCAAAATTCTAATTATGATTTTACTTGATTTGGTTTATTGAACACATTAAATTTGTTCGTTGCATAATTTTCATTTGACGTTAAAGGGATATCGTTCGAGCAATCATTATTGATTTTTGACGATGGTGGCACTAAATTTTCATCTAAAGATCTATTTTTTGGTTAGCGCTCGTTGTCCAAAAATTAAATGACCCATGTTTATTATATACGTTGTTTTTATGCATGATGGAAAATAACATTTAATTCTTACTTACTAGAAAAAAAATTCGAAAATCACTGCGTAAAACAGCAATTAGGTAGATTTCATATAAAAATCTACCTATTGCAATGTGCCTCATCTCGGAATTTCGGATCATGTATAACAGAATTTAGCGGCACTCTCACGGTCGCAATTTTTAACCTTCACCAAAAAAATTTTCTGTGTAGGTTGCGGCAAATAATCTCTTGGACAAATTCGCAAACTGGCCATATCCGGGTACCTTTTAAGCGACTCGAGCTTTAAAAGTCGAATAATTTAAGACGTTATAACTTCCATTTGAATCATAATGTTTAAATAAAATTTATAATAATAAAATATTTGAATCTTTTTTATCATTTTTGTTCGAACTTTGGCGTTTAGGGTTCCTGAAAAATCAGCTGTTTTAAAATTTAATAAACTTTGTCGTACTTAATCTAGATGAAAATGACCAAGCACACAATTGGAAAATTTTGGACACGTAGATGCAACATAAGTCTTTCCAAAATTAAAAAAAAAATAGTTCAAGTCCAGAGGTTGAGACCCTGGGGCTGTTGAAACGAATACAAACGCAAACGGTCATGCTTTCATATTTGCATATTTGAGTTTATGTTGTTAAAACTCATACTTTCTTTTAAACACACTTTTTATTTATAACCTCAGAGATTTTCAGCTTTTTAACACAAGAAGATCCAATTTTATAAGGATTTTATAAGGAAACTTTTGTTTCGTTTCTCCATAAAAAATGAAATAAAAAATATGAGGGTTAAGTTAACATATTCTTTAATAGAAATTTGGAAATTTTTTCGATGTAATAAGTATTTATATATCAGTTACACCTTATTTTCAGAAAAACAGTTATGAATAAAAAATTGATTGATATTACTTATAGTATTTTTGGGATTATTTTTGATTTTAAAAATACTTATATGTGGTGATGATTTTAACCAAATAAATCAAAAACTGTTGCAAAATTACCTAAATAGATCAAGTAGTTTCGGTTAATATATACATATATTTAATTTGTAATATAAAATTTGTTTTTTAAAATTTTTGGCCTTAGTTTTATTTTAATTTAAACCAATGAAATTCTCTAAAATGTAATGACATCATTCAATTTCACCAATAACATTTGAATTATACTAATAACAAATATTTATACGTCTGGCCTACATGGGATATTAAAAATTATCAGTCTAATTTTGAAATAATTAACTGATATCACAGTAGGCCAACGTATAATTCATAAAAAATATATAGAGAAATGAAAAATGGAAAAAAATTTCTAAACGAATTTCCCTCGAATTCGTTGATAAATTCTCATAATTTTTTGGAAAATTCCTTAAGCAAGTGGAATTTCCGCAGAACTTCTGGAAAATGGAGGAGCAGCTCTGGTCTCACGTATATACCATCTGATTCTTGCAATCTGGGGCCAAAAAGAACTACCTACTGAGTGGAAAACAGCTTCCATTGTTCCGCTACATAAGAAAGGTGAAAACCTAAAGTGTGTGAATTATCGTGGCATCGCACTGTTGAACACTGATGCCGTACTTGCTCGACTCATCCCGTTTGCCGAATCTAGCATCGGTGGTTATCAGTGTGGTTTTCGTCCCAACCGTTCAACCACAGATCAATGTTTTACATTAAGGATGATTCTGGAAAAATGTTGGGAGTACAACATCAGCATTCACCAGCTCTACGTTGATTTCAAGCAAGCATGTGGTAGCATCATCCGCGACAGTCTTTGGTCCGCACTCATATGCCTTGGTATGGCAGAGAAACTTGTTTCTCTGTGTAAACTCACAACATCGGGATCAAATTGTAGAATAGTAATTGAAGGGTCAGTTTCTGATCCTTTCGATATAACATCAGGTGTTCGAAAAATGATGCACTCGCGCCTGTACTGTTTAATTTGGCGCTTGAGTACGCGATAAGGAAAAGCCGAATTGAGACACAAAACAGCATATTTAACAAATCTAGTCAAGTTTTTGGATACGCAGACGATATTGCGCTTCTCGGACGTAGTACAAGCGATATTAAGGATGTTTTCTCTTAGCTTAAATGAGATGCTAAACGACTTGGATTATGCATCAACCCCTAAAAATTAAAGTTTTAACAACATATAAGAACATACCTTCCGGCAATCTGGATACTGGCGACTATGAAGTGGAACGCGTGGAAAACTTCAAATACCCCGGCTCTGTAATAACATTGTCAAATGATATGCAGCAGATATTAAAGCCCGTGTTTCTGCCGCATACAGAGTTTTCTACCCATACTCAAAACTTCTGCGATCAAAACATCTTTCCAATCCAACCGGATTAGATGGTTTGGTCATGTAGAAAGGGCTCCATTAGAAAGAATTATAAAAAAGCGTCCCAACAACAACCAGCTGGTGTTCGTCGGAGAGGAACTCCTAGACAACGCTGGCATGATGACATCCTTCAAGACCTTCGTGATGTAAGATGTCAAAACTGGAGTCAACTAGAACGAGATAATTGGAAGCTGATTGCACATACGGCAAAATCCCTCCATGGGATGTAAACATCAGAGAGAGTGAGAGCATATATTTTTCCCAACGTTATTATCTAGATAAGACTACTGTTCGTTGAATCAAACACAAGATTGAGGTCGATGAGACGAGATACAGTGGTTAACTTCATTCATTCGTGTACCGTATAATAATCGTGTTGTTTTGATTTGATCTGCGTGCGTTTTTAGGTGTAAATACCTCATATATTGTCGAAATCGTATTTACAATAGAAATTTTGTTTTTATTTAAAGTCAGGGACATTTAGGGTTAATTATAAAAAATTATGAATTAACCTCTCTGAATATTCGAAGACATACCATGCCAACTAGGGAATAGGATGGATTGTAAATTATGTTTCTTTGATGAATTTATAAACACTGCACTCAGAGAATTTTGTTAGTAAATTTAATAACAGCCCGTTTTAAAAATGTGTAATTAGTTATTTTATCAATCTAATAACGATTTTTATTAAAGTAATTGCCACATTCGTTCGATTAATACTTTTTGTTATTATTTTAATAAAAATGTTTATCAAAATAAAAATACGGTCAATATTATTAAAAAAATCACAACGGTTGATTAAACTAATAACCAATTCTTATTAAAATGATGAATTCAGACAATCAAATAAAAAATTATGTGATTAACGTAGAGCTATTAAAATAAAAACATAAATTATTATTTTTGTAGTTAATTTTAATAACAATTTTATTAGATTAATCATCGACGTTTTTACTTTCAAAACGTAGGTTATTAAATTAATAATAGTATACATTAATCTTACTTTAAGTTATTATTTTTAATAACGATTAATAAAATATTGGTAAGAATCACAGTTTATATCCAGACGCTGAATAAACAACTTTAAAAAATATCTAAAAGTTTTGTGAAAAGTTAAAAGTGTTAAGAAAATTGAAAAAGTAAGATTATTTTATTAAACGATAACGTTTGGTATGTGAAACTTTGTAAATTTTTGTACTGTCTATGGTGTGGTAAAAAAATTGGTTTTTCAGTTCCTGAAGCAGATTCATCAGACAGAACATGTAGAAATTTTGTTCGATGAACAGAGTAGTTAGGCTAAAATTGAGTCTGCATGGGACAGGACCAAACAACTGAGACTCAGCGACATTTCAAAATTAAAATCAACTTCGGAAATTTTAACCAAATGGAAGCAATTTAAATTACCGCTTGGTTATAAACTGGTAATTAATAATTCAATATTAGTATATTTCAATAACATTTTAATTATAATTATAATAATATATATATAATTATTATAATTAATTCTAATAATATTCCTTTTAAAATTTTCAGATAGACATTTATTTTAAAGCAATGTTTCCGAAAGCCAGCGATTTTGGTTGTAAATTACCAACCATTTATTCAAAAAACTCAGCCCATTTTTGAAGAACAAATTAAAGATGAAAAGTTAAGAGAGGTGGTTGAAGAACTTCGTAATACAGAGAATATGACAGAAAGTAGGTTTTTTAAATTTGTTTTTTGGCTCCAAAAACTTGAAAATCACATACAACAGAAGCAGAATTCCATTCAAATTTTACAGCAACAGAATTTTTTGCTGTCAAATTTGTATGAAATTCTGTTTCTGTTTCTGATGTATTTGAATACCCGGCTATAAGCTAAAACGTTGTTTTTGGACATGTCATTTGTAATTTTTTTGAGAGAAAACAATTAAACATATTCAATGTTAGATTCTGTAATAATATAATATTTTTCTGTTTTATATTATTTAGATGATATTCTGCTATCAACTATGTATTTACTGCACAGGATACTCCGTCAAACCAACAAATAAAGTTTTGTAGCATAAAATTTATAAGAAATACACTGTTCGATATTCTTAAAACAGTTTTGCCATTATAGGCGAAAATGTTCAAAATGATGAAGAGATGTTACAAAAGTATTTCGATAAAAAATTACCAATTCAGCCTCTTTTGTTAATCAGTGGGTCTATAATAAAGCCAACTAGAATGTTTTGATAATGTACGGTATGAAGTTTATACAACATGGAATAGTAGATTCTTGTATGAGCTTAGAATGAAGACAATTCTTCACGAGGATGAAGTTTCCCGAAACGAGCGTAGCGAGTGGAGGAATCATCCGAGTGAAGAATTGCCATCATCCCAAGCGAATACAAGATGCTATTTTATCCACGACTGTAAAATATTTCGTTTAATTTCCAGTTTTCATGCAAAAATTTATATCGCCATATTGAAATAAAAACATCAAAGATAGCGAAAAACAAAACAAGTTTGTTGTTTAATTTGTTAGGGGAATATTTAATAAACTATAGAGCTGCACCCAGAGAAATGCTTGCTTATATTATGCATATGACCGTAAAAATTATGCATAAGACCGCGTAAAAAAGAACTAAGAGGCAAATTTCATTAATCATGCATTTTCGTTTAATAAGTTTTTATAAATATGACAAATAATATTTATGCTTCTTCCGCATGAATCATAAACTATTCTGTGATGAATTTATGAAATAAATTTAAGCAATTATACGGACAAATGTACAAATTACACATTAAGAAACTTAATCTTTAACAATAAATTATCCATTAATTTCTATGATTTAATAGTCGTTCTGTATAATTCAACCGGAATTAACGCATGCAGCATACTTACATATGTTGATTTTGTTATTTTTCGCTATTTATAATAAATTTGTTTTTAAATATTTTGTAATTAAATAAAAAATACATAAATTTATTTTTACTAAACCAAACTTTATTTTTTAAATTTTCTACATGGTTGTATTTTAAGAACTTATTTTTAATTCTGGCTCTTGATGATTAATTTAAAAGCTTAGGTTTACATAAAAAAATAATTTAAAAAGCTTTTTAAAATTGATAATTCTTTCAAACAACTATAAACATAATTAGCTAGATTTATTTATTTAAGAAACAAGATTAAAATTTTCAAATATAAAAAAGACAAAATCATTATTGGACAAAATTTTACACAAAATCAAACGATTATGATTTTGTTGGTTATGCTTCCAGAAAATTTAGCTTGAAGTCGAACATACGTGTTTCCCATAATTGTAAATCCTTTTTGCACATATTTCCATTTATTTGAATAACTGAAGAACCAGCGTGCCTGCAATTCTGGAAAAAATAGAGAACAAAAACAATAAGTTTAAAAAGTATTTGCGTTTATGTTTATTTAATATTACCGTTCCCAATCTTCAAAGACTATTTCATATTAATAATAAAGAGCTGGAGGATTTCAGATGCACAAATAATAAATTGATTTGTAAATAATTATCCTTTCATCGAAGCATCAGATATGATATCTAATAAAAAGTAAAAAACGAAATACTTAAAGTCAAATAATTGATTTAAAGCTACCAATCTTTTTCTGCAAGTGGACCTGTCGAAGAGTCTTCGTAGATTAGTATGCCGTTCTAGATACCCTTAATTTTTCCATATTATAATCCCTTGCATGTGTTCGCTTGAAACCTTGACTAGTTATCGCTTGAAAATCTAGCTGTTTCGCTAAAACAAAAGCACTTATTTAAATAAATGTGATATTGGTACCCAAGCCAAATGAAATACAAAGAAAAGTATAAAATATTACCTTTTAAGCACAACAATCAATGTCAGTTCAAAATTTAAGTTTCCAGGTTTTTCCAAAACTTTTTTTTGATTTTGATCAATTTTTCTGCATAAAAAAGAAACATAAGATAAAATAAGTAGCCGATAGCACTATTAGTATGCGATTTGCCCATTACAATGGAACAAAATCATTCACTCACCTTATACATATAGTAATTTTTAAAAACATTTCTTTGAAGGATCTCAAAATTTAAAAATCTAAACATTTTTATCACAAGAACTATTATTATTTGTTGTTTGTTACACATTATAAATTTGTCTAGTAATATTATTACAATTTATACCATATCATAAATAGTAACAATAGTTAAAACACTTTTAAAGAATTTGCTAATTTTAAAATTGCAAATTTTTATTTTCTTTCGTTTTAAATCGCGTCAATCTTATAAAATGAAAAAATTTATACAGAATCAAATAAATTCTGTTTGTTGTATAAGTATTCATGGTGATGAGAAGCATAAGGAGAGTAAGTAAGAGCAAATAAAAATGAATTAATCGGCGACCGTATGATTTATTGTTATTTGTGCACAAATCGTAAGGCATTGAGTAGAATTACTAGTTTGAAAAAAATCAAGAATCACACTTACTATGAGTAAAATATTAATCGTTAAAATATCATAAATCATTCCATCTATGTATAATTCACCCGAAATTATGCATGATTTATGGGGATTATTCATAATATAGAATGGTAATTACAGAAATGTAATTATACAATCCTTATGTATAAATTATGATGAGAAATTTCTCTGGGTGTGTTAAAGAATTTTAATCAAATTAACTAGTTGTGGAATGAATACAATTACAATGGAAGACATACGCATGGAAAGCATATATTCTTTAGTCGTGGATAAAGTAATTGATGTGTGCTTCAAAATATTTTTTCTATGCAAAAAGTCAATTCACTAGTGAAAAAGAATAACAAATTATAGTTGCTATGATTTTTCATATAATTTTATAAAATATTTTAAACAACGTAACCATGAAAAAATAGAATATGAATTTTGAATGTTTTGTTGTCGATTTATAACTTTATAATTTACAGTAAACATCGATTATATATATACTACCATAGAAAAAATTGCATTTCCTACGCGAGATAAAAACGTTTTTCGTTCGTAAACATGTCTGACTCGACGCTAGCGCGTCTCGTGAACATATGTTTACTCACGAAAAAACAATGTTTTCATCTCTTGTAGGAAAATATACTATTATTTATTCAACTTAAAATATCCGCAATCAGCAATCAATTTTGGAATTTCATCCAAAAGTATTTTTTTACATTGAAAGGCGATAAAGAAAGAGCACATTATTCGGTCCATTTGTTGAATGATTTGTTAAATTCAAATCAATAATATATATTATTAGTTTAGCTATGTAAATTTATTTTTTAATTAATAAAAAATATAGTAAAATATAATAAATATTACTATATTTTTTATTTTATATACGCACATAGACTCCTTTTGTTCTTTTAATTTTTGTCACATATAAATATAAAAATACTTTAAAGCAAAATTATGAATTATTTTAGAATTAAAACTGTGAAATATAAATCTTTAAGATTAAATGAAAATAATTGAAATAAATAAAATCGTTAATAAAAAATTTATGCTCTCTTTTATTTAAAAAGTGTAAAATATAAGTTCCATTACTAATTTAATAAGTTTCATTATTAATTTAATAACATCTTATTATTGATTTAATAAGAACCTATTATTAATCTAATTAGATTGTATTATTAATCTGATAACCTAATATTATTTTAAAAACCACTTTATTATTGGGCTATTATTTTGAAAACGTACATTTTTTTGTTGATTTTTAAATTTTTGATTTTTAAAAAATCTGAAATTTCGATATGTTGTTGGCATTGACAAAAGGAAAAAAGTAATTTCTGCTTTTATTTTTTGTGTACTCGGAATCGGAGTTATGCGCGGTTGAATTTTGAGGCTTTTTCACGTAGTTTTTGGTAATGGTGGCAATGTTTTGTGAATAGGTGCCACAAATTTCATCCGACTTACGTATATTTTTGCAAGTAAAAAGGAAAATAATTGAATAATTGAAATAAGTAAGTTTAAAATTAATAACTTTTCTCTTTTCCGCTAGGCGGCGCGTAAAACCTTGGTTTACTTCAAAGCTCATATCTCAAAAAGTAGGCTTTTTTTTTTTTTGTTTTTCACAAATTTTAAAGTAAACATATGCAGCTATAAAATTGAGAAATAAAAAGTCAGCAATTCAATATGGATTTTTTCTTACGATTTTTTAAAGTTTGGTATTTGAAAAATTCACATGTGTTTTTTTATTAAGTTAATAATCCTGTACTAAATGTGGATCTAATAAATTAAACATTTCATATTTTAACACCTGCAATAAATTTGAACCATTTTCTGTGCGGCTAAATGGTTAAAAACTTATTAAAAATTAATTTAAGTTAAGTGGTAAAATAAAGGAATTTAAATTATTAAAAGGGTGTGTAAAATGTTTATTCATTTTAAAAAATGTCTATTCAGCCCCTTTTTACTAATTAAAATCTCATTAGAGACTCATAATTTTAACATTTAAAATTCTAATGACGCCCACAAACGGTTTTTGACCAAATTATACTTGCATCCAATCAAAATATATTAAATTGTACCTACCTAATTTTGCCTGATTCTACCTATGTCAAAACTATTTCAAGGGTATATATATTGATTGGATTGCCTTATAATCAATTATATTCCAAAATATTTAGAAGACATAACGTTTAGAAAAGATAATAATAGAAATGCCTTTCAAATTGTGCTGTAACTTGTACGGTCTCAAAAATCATCAGCGGACATCAAAAAATGTGAAACTGGTCACACCAGCTGTTATTCAAAAAGCTGCGACCCTAAATTTTACTTTGCGTGATGACCAGTTTATATGTGAAACATGTCGCATTTATATCTATAAAAATAAGGTAAATTTAATTATTTTATTAAAATGAATAAAAATTCATATGCAACTAATATACAGCAGCTTTCATGTTCCGAAGCTATTGATAGTGAAATTATTTCTATAAATCAGGATGTTGAAAATGTTCCAACGAACGAAAATATTCAAATACCTCCAGCATCTTTAGATCCATCACCAGTTTCGGTTGATACTATATCTCCACCAGTTCCTGAACTACTTAATGACATTTTAGAAGATATTAACAATGTTCTTGGAAGGTTAGCCGAATCTCCTATCAAACAAAATCATATTACAACAGGAAGTTATAAAAAAATTGCAAGTGTCACATCGGCAATAAGTCAAAGAATATTTCAAGTAGATTCAGTTAAAGTGTTATCACCAAACGAGGAATGTGAATATACATCATGGCTTATGAACCTTAAAAAAGAGTTTAAAGATGCCAGCTGTAAATCAAAACAATTGTTTTTGTTGACAACTCTACCACGTAAATTTTGGTCAAATCAACGTATCCAGGATGAATTTAATGCATCAAGACGACTGGTAGAATTCGCCATGGATCTGTTGGAAACAGTAGGTCCTTACAGTTGGCCTCAAAGCAAACAAGTCCACAGTTTGTCACAAAATATAGTAAAACAAATTCAAACATACTTCTTATCAGAGGAAATTAGTAGAACAATGCCTGGCCTTAAAGATGTTGTTACTATTACAGAAGGATCGACAAAAATTAAGAAATCAAAGCGGTTGGTGTTATGGAACCTCACCGACATCTACGAAATGTTCTTGGAAGAAAACAAAGAACTCAAGGATTCCACTGTTTTTTACCGGATAACACTACACCCGATAAAATAATTGCCAAAATGTTTTCTTTTTCTGATGATCATAAATATTTCAATTTAAAGGCAAAAAAAATATATAAATTAATTTTTTAATGTATTTATTTATAATATTGATTAAATTATAATGTTTATAGGAAAAATATTTTTTTAAGGTTTTTTTCTAATGTTAGTGTTGGTGATGTTGAAATTATAACAAAATCTTCGATCATTGGGATCTCCAATTCTTATTCTGAATAAAAACCTGTTGCTCAATCGGAAATACACAAAAAATGGTTCAAATTTATTGCAGGTGTTAAAATATGAAATGTTTAATTTATTAGATCCACATTTAGTACAGGATTATTAACTTAATAAAAAAACACATGTGAATTTTTCATATACCAAACTTTAAAAAATCGTAAGAAAAAATCCATATTGAATTGCTGACTTTTTATTTCTCAATTTCATAGCTGCATATGTTTACTTTAAAATTTGTGAAAAACAAAAAAAAAAAAAGCCTACTTTTTGAGATATGAGCTTTGAAGTAAACCAAGGTTTTACGCGCCGCCTAGCGGAAAAGAGAAAAGTTATTAATTTTAAACTTACTTATTTCAATTATTCAATTATTTTCCTTTTTATTTGCAAAAATATACGTAAGTCGGATGAAATTTGTGGCACCTATTCACAAAACATTGCCACCATTACCAAAAACTACGTGAAAAAGCCTCAAAATTCAACCGCGCATAACTCCGATTCCGAGTACACAAAAAATAAAAGCAGAAATTACTTTTTTCCTTTCGTCAATACCAACAAAATATCAAAATTTCAGATTTTTAAAAAATAGTTGTTTTTTTTTCGATGTACGTTTTCAAAATAATAGCCCATTATAATAATATATGTCATTTATCCAAGGGATACCTAATATAAATGTAATCCATTATGTTATTATTTCAATAAGAATTTTTATAAATATAAAAGCTATCGTTTTTAGATTTAAAATTTAATTTTCTTTTGTTAGTAAATATTACGAACAAATAATATTAGTTTTATAATGCCTGTTATTACGAAATTAGTGAAAATAATCACAAGTTGTGATTAGCTGTATAATAATCACCAAATTATTAATCTAATGGCTATTTTGATAGTTTTTAATAACAGAATTCTCTGAGTGTGAGTTTAAACTTTTAAGGATTTAAGTTCAGGGAAAATACACAAAGATAACGAATTCCACAAATATTTCACTCTGTTGAAAAAGTCGCGTTGTGGGGCTACAGTTCTACTACACAAGGATGGGTCTTTACTATTGCTGTGGTTTGACGAAATAGATTTGAAGGCTTAGGTAGAATCGATCTGATTTCTTCAGAAGCATTTTCATCCATCACATGTTTTTAAAAAATCTTCATATCAGCAACATTTCTTCTATGCAGCAAGGAATCTATTTAGTACAAAGGTAAAATTTGAGTTTCCCATGCATTTTAAAAGCTCGCCCTGTCAAAACACATCAAACTTTCTAAGTATGTTCCACCCTATATGTGAGAACAGTACTACATACAGAGACGTATAAATGACTTGTGAACTAAAAGGTTATTCGCTATTGAAACATTTACGGCATCGTCCTAAGAGTCCGACTTTTTGAACAGTGTCCTTTCCTATAAGCTAAACTGTGTTGTCGTAAGCATTTTTATACAATAGAAATTTGGATTTTATTTAAAAGTAGGCACATTGTCGTGTCGAAGTATCGACCGAAGAATTCTAATTTTTGAACATTGCTCTTTGCCAGGTTAAAAATATAAGAATTCCTTCTTCAACCTCAACTCCCGAAAGTCTGACAGATTCTTTCTCCATAAGATCTTTGGCATCAAACTTTAATGGAAAAGGATTAGGTGTTGATATTCTTTAAAAAAGTGTTTAATGATTTTGCTAAAAATGTTGAAGTCAACACTGCCATTTTTGGCACTGTGATTTTTGTCAAAAATGAGTTATGAATCTAAGATGATATAATAACAGTCGATGGATATTTTTATCATATAATTAAAACATTTAATTTATTTTTTCATTCAAAAATTACTCTATTAAATATGCCGTACTTCTTTGCGATTATCAATTACTACAGCAATTTGCCGTATCTATCAATTACTAAACTATTTCAGTCGTAACTTAGAAAGTTACGATAAAATGCCTTAGTATTATGTATGACGCTCGACTTTACTAAGGCAAAATAGACGTATCTCACTATGTTACTAATGCAAAATGACGTATCTCGTGGTAAATAATTAATTGCGATTGTTGCAATTATTTTAATACTTAGATATTAAAATCAATTTATTTTATTATTTCGTTCGAAAAACTCAGTAAATATAAAATTGCAAATAATAAATATTATAGGAACTATTTATTTGCAATTTTATATTTACTAAGTTTTTCGAGTGATCGTTGTCATTCGTAAATTTAGTATTTAATTATCCAAAAATTAATATTTTATATTATTAACAAATAAAATAACATTTTATCTTTCTGATTTAAACCAAATTGGAAAACTTTTTGACTATAAATATAGTTTGTGACTGTGAAAATTGAAAATTAAAAAGTGTTAATATCTCGAATTGTCAAAAATCCAACTTACCACTTCTGTGCTTAGCACGACAGAACATTTTTAGTCGAGCTCTCAAAACCAAAATTGTTTTAAGATCAACGTTCAGGTAATTGCCAATCGTTAATATAATTTAGGAGCTTTATGAGAAGCTTGACGGCTTCTATCATCAGCAAAATTATGGATTGCATTGACCGTTGAGCCCAACAATTCAATAATATAGAAAAGAAAAAAAGCTGGTGAAAAAGTCTTGAGGAACTCCAGCGTTTGTTGAAAAGACATTGAATAAGGCACCGTCAACATTGACCCTAAATTTTCGATCAGTTATAATATGTGTCTACGAAATAAGTTGCATATAAGGTTATTTATAGGCCATATACTTTATCAATATGTTCTTTGACAAAATTAAGAGCAACACCGAGAGTTTCTTCAAAGTTTTCGCATGCGACTTGTTCCAAATATGAGTGACAAAAGATAGTAAATCTCCTGTCGCTGTTCCTTTCGAGAAACCGTATTGTTAAGTATTTTTGAAATCTCTAACATGCTCAATAAATTAAAAATCATGTATTTCTCAAATATTTTACCAACAACCGTGTAATGGACAAGATATTCTATGTCAGTCGTATTTCCATTTCACGTTCTCTTTACCCATAGAAATATACTATAGCGTTATTCGAAAATGTGTGCATAACATTTTTAACAACTTTTCAACCCACTTGTTTGTAAAAAACCAAATTATTTAAAGTATTTCGAAGTACATCTGACACTTCCGAGAAGCCCGCATTAAATTCTTCTTTATTTTCTATTCATTTTTCGCCTAATTATGGAAAACTAAAATTGAATAAAAAAAGAAAAAATATACGAACTAAACAAATTATGTATTAAGAAAATTTATGCTGGTGATTTTTTTTTGGCTCGCGCCATGGGAATATTTATAGTTTTTTGTCAGTTAACGAATTGGGTGGAACAGTAGTAGTTTGGATGGATAGTAGTAGTTTCATCAGAATTGGATATTACTAGATCCTTTCTATATATTATTAGAGAAAAAAAGTTCGTTTTTTTGTGTAAAATCACTAAAAATGTTAATGTAAAGAAAAAGTTACCTTTCAGTAAAAAGAATAAAAAAAGTTGTCCACTAATTATTATACCAAAATCGAATTAGTTGTTTGAGTGTTTAATTGATACAAATGTTAATAAAATTGAATACTGAATGCCCGATCGATACCACTGCTTCATATAACAATTAAATTGCATTGTGGGTGATCGAGCTTTGACATCAAAACTTGATTCCCTACAACATTGTCGCACTGTTGCTGACCTCGTTCTTTTTTACAAATATCGTCATCAACAGTGCTCAGATGAGATCAGCAGCATCGTGCCTCAAACTTATTCTTACCCCCGTTCCAGTCGGCAATCGGCTACTGCAACCAGTCAAACGGTCGAGATCCCACGCTTTCATACTGGCAGATCGCAAAGGGACTTCTTTGTCCAAACTGCATACAAATGGAATAGTTTGTCAGAATCCATAGTCTCAGGTGGCTTCAATTCACAGAGGTTTAAAAAAAACGTTCATCAATACCTTGAAGCTCAAGTTGTTGTGGGACCTAGGTCTGGGTCTAGGTCTTAAAAGGTATTTATGTGTTGTTGTGACACATATTCTAAACCCTATAACACAACTCTTTTTATTTATTTATTTAACACAATATCAAAAATAAATGGCATAAAGCTATGTTGTAAAGTCTTTATATCGCCAGACTATGGACGCATAACAGAATAAATGTTTAATCGTAGACGTCAATAGTAAATGTCAATCACATCTACATTGATCAAAGATGTTACTTGAGGTTAAATCTTATCCATAGCTGTTTATGTTAACTAAAGAAAGATTTAACCAGTATTTTAATGGTTTAAATTGGGAATATTTGTTCTATACATCAGCGTCGAAATATAGGGTGGTATACATATACTTAAAATAGCACTTTTTTATCAATAACTAAAAAGCTGTGCATCGCAAAATTCTAAAAAATATTGCAATGTTTCTTAAATTAAGAGCTCTTTCAAATGACAGGGCACTCGTTTAGGTCCAAAAATGTTTTTTTTTACCCTCACCACACCCATCCCCGTAATAATTGTCATTTAAAGTTTACCAAACTTCTTGTCTATATGCATTTTCCAAACTTTTCTGTCAATCAGTGTCGAAACGTAGGGGAAGCACGGTTTGAAAGTTTTACTTTTTTGACAATAACTCGAAAATTGTGACCAGTGAAATTCTAAAAAAGTGCGTTATTTCTTAAATTAGGTGTTCTTTCAAATGATGAGTGGGGGCTTGGATCAAAAAAAGTTTTTTTTACCCTCCTTACACCCATCCCCTAAACACACAGAAATATAATTATTTGAGAGTTCGCTATAGTTTTCGTTCAAAATATAGCAAACTTCCTGTCTCTATGAATTTTTTCAATTTTTTCTGTCTATCAGTGTCAAAACGTAGAGGGGGGAACGGTCTGGAATTTGCTGGAAAAAATGTTTTTTTAGAATAACTCAAAAACTGTGTACCTCAAAATTTAATAAAAAATTCCAATGTTTCTGAAATTTGGTGCTCTTTCAAATGACACCCTACTCGCTTGGGTCAAAAAAAGTTTTTTTTTACCCTCCTTACACCCATCCCCTAAACACACAGAAATATAATTATTTGAGAGTTCGCTATAATTTTCGTTCAAAATATAGCAAACTTCCTGTCTCTATGAATTTTTTCAATTTTTTCTGTCAATCAGTGTCGAAACGAAGGGGGGGGGGGTGGGGGGGGGGAACGGTCTGGGATTTGCACATTTTTTTGAATAACTCAAAAACTGTGCACCGCAAAATTCTAAAAAAAATGGCAAAGTTTCTGAAATTCCATCCCAACGACATCCCACCCCAAGTAACAATTGACTCGGTAAATTGTCATTCACAGCTAAAGCTATGCTGTGACAACGTCTCGAAATCCGAAAAACTATACGAAATAGTTATAAAAGTTAAATAGCTAAATCATTAGTTTTGGAAACGTTGTGACAGAAAAGGTCATATTTGTTCATAGCAGTAATATCATTATTTTCGTAAAATCAAAATTGTTATGTGGAAAGCAATTTTGCTACTATAGTCAAGTATTTATGCGTTAAAGTCAAAACGTTTTATTATCGTTTTTGTATAATTTCAAAGTCAAATCCCAATTAATCAGTTTAGTTCTTTTAATAGCAAGATAGCTGAAAAAGATGCATACAATATAATTTAGACTGTATTGTTGAGTTTGAGCTTTCTGTAAAGCAAATTCGCTGTGCACTCATATTGTCAATTAATTTCATGATATGAGCATACGTCATGTATATTTTTCAAACCATAAAAAAATGGTAGATGATGTTATCGTATGTGATATGCTTCATCAGCAGCATATTGGTATTATGAAAACCACTTTGTTTTATCAGCCAAATTCTGTAACTGTGAAGTGGTGAAGTGTTAAAAATTTCTTCATTTCGATTTTATCATTAATTTTTTATCATTTTTCCATTTTTGCGATTCTATCTGCGATTAGAGTGTTAAAAAATCTAATAGCAAGCCGCGCACTGTCAAACGTCAAATATACATAAAATTAAATGTTTATTTTAAGTTTCAACACAATTTGAACGTAAATTTTTACAAATTTAGATATATATATAACTATTTTAGAAATTAAATTTGTAAAATTAATCTGCATTTAATTTAGAAATGCAATTTTTAAAAATCAAATCGCATTGACGTTTTGCTGTTTTTTGACATAATGTCAATAACAACAAAAGAAACGATTTCATTTCATTGCCAATCAAAACGTCAGTGTTAAAGTTATTGTTTTAAAACTTCACTCACTTAGATATTTTTGCGGTGAAGTGATAAAAAACTTATCACTTCCCCACTTCACAGTTACAGAATTTGGCTGGTCTAGAAAAGAAAATGGGGTTTCATTTTTCACGTTGGGATCATCGACGCATTTAGGAAGTATCACCATATTTAATAAAATGCACTTTGCCATTGGGCATTAACCGTTCAGTTACACCACTTGAAAAGAAAATGGCAATTAGAGCAAAATTATAGAAATTACAGAGTTACAGCAAAATTTGTATATTTGCCCTACAAAACGAAATTTGTTTTCATTCCATTGCTTCACACTTTATAAATCATACTATTTAAATATCCTCTATTCAATAACGCATACCATTGAATGTTGCTGTAAAAAATTAAAAACAATGTTTATAAAATTATTTATTTCAAACAAATGAAAATATATTTTCTTGATAAATTCATATTATGAGTTCATTGGTTGAGAATGTCTCATGACTAGCCAACAGACTTGCATTCTGATTTTAAGTTCTCTGTAGAAATAATTGATGATCTACATGAATTTTATTTAATAAACAACAACTACGTTTTATCCTCTTTTTTCATATTTTCTTTCACACAAAGCAAAACTACTTACCACAAAACTACAAAGGCCACCTCAACGAAAGATTGCTTACCTTAAAGCAATCCGTGAAAATGCTTAACATATAACAATTTTGGTTATTAGGAGGACAACGATAGGCCTCTAGACAAAGCATTATAGTTATTAAGGGCAATGAATATTACTTATTTTCTAAAATGTTATTAACGGTAAGTAGTTTTCAGAAATGATAATATCCCGTTCTGGTATTAATATTTTGAATGCCATTTTCCTTTTAACTACGCAATATTTATTACTAAAGGCAAATATGTCATTTATTTGCTTATTTCCCATCTAAAGAAAAAGCATTTTAGCTGTAAAAATGTTGACTTTAGTATAAATAGTTAAAAGGATATCAATTTATCTACATAGCTGTTATACTTATTGCAGACATATTTTAATTCTATTTGTTATGCACGAAAATGGCTGCCAAATTAAACGGTACGATATAATACCAAAAAAATTGTTTTTCTGAATGAAAACACGAAAATAAACGCTTGTAATTTGTAGTTTGATTAATTTTTTTAAAGATATTATATTATACATTTCAAATTGATGAATTTTTTTTGCAAACAAAAATTTTACGACAAATTTTAAATTTTATTTACTTATTAAATATCAATTAATTTGTTGGCGTATATTAATTATCTGAGGTAACTTTAGAAACTGCCCGATAAATTTATTTGTGCAAGTGTTTTTACGTTTGGAACATGCAGAATCTAAATCAATAATTATTTAACATATAACTTGGCCATCCATTATAAATACAATCAAAAAAATTATGTAGCATTAAAAAACAAAGTAATTAAGTTATGCAAGATCATTTTTATAATCAAATTGGGGGAAAAAATATACGAAATTGTTATTTTTATAAATTGTGTTTTTAAAAAAGCAGTTTAGATTTTCTGGTTAATTTTTCTTTTTTCAATCTAAAATCGCTTAAATAACTATTATACTTTTACGAATGCTAAGTTACAACAATAATTTCTTAATTGTTATGGATCCGTTTTTCCTAATTTTACTATTCTGCGTTGAACTCAGCGATATCGCAAAAACAACTCATTTAATTTTTGTGAAGCGTTATTGCTAAACTAACGAAATTGATATATTAAAAACTGTTTTACAATTATAGCAAATTCGCTGTGTGACGTTATTACAACGTACTGCCAACCAAAATATGATCCCCATTTTAGCTGCCGCAACATCAGCAAAACGTTGTGAAAACGTTTTTTGTATTTTTTGAACTTGTTATTACAACTAAATTCCTGTAAATTTTAGCTGACACAACGTTGTGACAGCTTCAAATTGTTACTTGGGACATGACCTGGTTTTAAATGATGTTTTTACCCCTTCTTATTCCCACCCCTTTAATAAATATAGTTATGAGTATCTACCACTTTTCTATATTTTTCATTAAAAACCTGTTCATTTTTCTATCATTCCAAATATATTTCAAGATTTTCGATGAAGTAGGCTCGGAGTTAATCGGGGCAATAAAACATCGAGAAAACGTCATTTTTCAAAATTATACAAAAAATGGTGAGGTATAAAATTCCAAAATATATTTTTTAATAATGCTGAAATACAGCCCTTTCATATGATACCCTACTCGTCTCGATAAAAAATGTATGTTTTTAAAGGCTATACATTGTACCTCTTTAAAACAAACGATTCAACTTTATTTATTTTTTAACCCGCCATCTTCAGGTTAGTTTTATAAGCACCTCAAATTTTAAGTTCATCGGATTAATGGTTCACGAGGTAATCGAAATAATGTGAAAAACACGTTGTACTCTTCACCAATAGTGTTTCGTATAAAAAACGGAACCCTAAAATTATAATAATAATTAGTAAAATAGTAGATTAGTAAAATCATTACATTGCATTACATGAAAACAATGAGAACCACAATTTTGGATTACGATTCTCACAACGACCAATTATCAAGATCGATTACACTATATAGGAATACAGTGGGAAAACAATCCCATAATATATTATTTTTTTGGAGTGGATGTTCATGTAAGTTGTAAGTGATCACCATCATCGCAAGAACATATGCAGGTAAGTTTTGTTATTTATGTTTGTTTATATATTTTTTTCTGATAATTATGATGCGCTCATTTAAATAAGTATGGTAGAGTTGTGACATGGTAGTGCAATCTTCCAGAAAATCAGGGTGGTGGGTTATATATAATTGAAAAATGTTGAAAGCAATTTTAATGTCGAAAGGTTGAAATTGGTTGAATGCTTTTTAAAAGTTCAATCTTATGAGTTTTTTTATTAATGTTAAAAAGCAATTGAAGAATTATTAGATTATAACTGTAAGTCTTACCTCCACAGCGCCGTTCCACATATAATGCATTGTAGGATCATGATGTGAATTGGATGTCATATGTTCAGCCATGACTGCACTCATCCAATGCACTAATCCTTGAGTTGGATTTTGATTTGGTTGAATTGTGGAACCACCGGTTAAAACTGGTGCTCCGTTTATTGTTACTAAACCAATTGTTGTATTTGGATTTGATATTACACTATTAATTGTACTACTATTACTTGGATTAATGGTTATATTCCCAGAACTATTATTAACACTATCGTGATGTTTTTCACTATTTGCTCGATTACTATTATTATTATTGTTATCGTTATTAGTAGAATTTTCTCTTTGATTTGAATTTGAGTTTTGATTTTCGTGGGGTCTTTCTCAGGTATTGTTATTTGATGTTAATGATTCTGTATTACCACTCCATACAAATGTTGGACCTTTCTGAAAAAAAAAGAAAAAATATATAATATAAATTTTATAATTTATGTACAAAACAATATTGAGAAATATGGGGTTTCCAAGGATTCCCTTTCGGTCGTCATGAAACGAAATCCCAACAAAAATATTGTTTCTCTTAGAAACAAACGTTGATTATGTAATATTTGGATTTATAACAAAAATCATATAAATTGAAAAATCATGTAAACAACGAAAAGGAGAAAGCTTCCATCTCAGCTTTCTGCAAAGCAAAAGTGGCCAAACTTTCGACTATGCTCATTTCTAACAAAAGTGTTTACAGTTCCCTTAATTCCTTAAATTCTGGTACTAAATATTCTATTATTCTTATTATTAGCAATGATTTAATAGTCACTGACCCTCCAAGAAAAGCAACATTAATCGCGCAAAGCTTTCTTTTGAACTCGACTCTTTTGGAAATTTCTAAAGATATGCTCCAAATTCAGTCTTCAAGAGACCAGTATTCAAGAAACCCAAAATTGTGGGAATACTTTTGAAAGGGTTAAATATCAACAAAGCCGATACGGTCTGGACAACATAACTATATTATAATATTTTAAAAACATTTTCAAAAGAACTTGTCCAAATCTTATAAATCTGGTATTTTTCTTCGTGCTGATAGTTGGCCTACGTCTAGTTCGTCCCAAAAGTACAAAATATGATATTTCAAATCATAACCCATAGCCTTACTCTCAGTCCAATCTCATAATATATGAGTATTATATTAATATACACATTACACATATATTAAAGTTTTTGGAAGACAATCATTTAATATCTGACAGACAATATCCCGAGCAGAAATTTGTTAGGCCTGAAATAGGTCCTGATTGGGATAACCGAATCAGCGCCTGATACATATTTATTCATTTATATAATTCCAACCATTCAAATTTCTTCCGTAGTTACATAAGTTCAATTACTCACAAAAATACCGAACAATTAAAAATTCCTCAATATTTAGTCTAATATGCAAGCGCATATATGACAACAATTAACCAAGTATCTCTCATTGATTTCGCATTGATTGGAAGCAATCAATAATGACTTTACACTCTTGACTATGTTAACCATAGTAGAAATATTACACATCCTATGAATTCACACAATAGTACTGTCTAAAAATTTAATGGAAAAAGTTCCCAAAATAATGTTAAAACTTTTCCAAAAAATAGGAGTCTAATGACAGCTGAGAATTCTTAACTTAAATAGAGTGATGATGAAGTTTCAACTTCGAAATATAATCACATTGGTGGCGAAGTGGATTTGCACTCGTGTCCGCCAAAAGATTTGAACTAACTGACTTTGATAAGGTTACGAGTTTGAATCCTCAACCGTAACACGTAAAATGAGCAAAACAGTGTTTTTCTCTGAGATAATTCTACCCATACCTGTAACGACGGATTATTTCGAGTTTTACTATATATAAAATAATAATATTCATATTTGAATAATTCCGCTAGTAATTTGTTAATTTGTTTCCGTTCCGGGCTTTAAATTAAAACAAACATAAAAGCATTTAGGTGTGCAACAAGTAAGTTAATAATATGTTTTTAGTTATTTGTTTTGTTACGTTACACAATATCAATTAATAATACATGCTTATATGTCTACATAAGTAATAAAAAATTTTGTTATATAGAGCTTAGTCATAATATTATATGTAGATAGAATACAGTTGTGCCAGTTATAAATAATAAAAATGGTTGGCTGTATTTGGAGGCGAATAATTTCTCGTTTAAATAGAATTGTTTATTGAGATGATATATGGAAATGAAAATCTGGAAGCAAAATTGAAATTATGTACGATGAAAAAAATTATTATAAAGAATATGTTTTCATACGCCTTTTCTCCTTGGGTAGAACTTGCATAAAACTTTTCTCAGCGGTTTTTCAAGAATTTTAAATCTCCCCTCACGTTTTAAATTCCTCTTTCAACGCTTTACTCAATGATTACATAGGTTAAAGTTAAAAGAGCAAAAGAGTGTATTTCTCTGAGGTAATTCCAAGTTCCAAGCATAAATTTGAATTGAAAAAACAATTAAATTACTATTGAAATAATATTTGAGAAAAAACACACTAATTTTTGATATCTATATAATATTTTTATTTGCGAATCGATTTCGAAAGCTAAGCTTTCATTGTCAGGGCCTGTTCTTAAACTAAAGTTTTTTTGAGATTTTAAAATTACATATTTAGTTTTAAATTATATAAACTAGTAAATAAGATAGTTGACAAAATTTTTGGTTTTTACCACTCATAACAGTATTCATTAATTAATCTAATGCCCAAAATACATGTGCAGAAACGCAGTGCTGCATGCATATCTGCATCTAAAATAGATGTGCAGAATTTTTATATATTTGACGTGCAGAATTTTCGTAACAGTGACAGTTCGCGTTCTTACGTATTATGAAATAGTTATAAGTGAAAGTTGTCGCAATTTGTCTTTTTAATTATAACAGATAGAAGAAAATAATTGAATCGTTGCCTGTAAAAACGTTTGTGTCTAAATTAAAATTTAAGTTCAAATTACATATACCACTGTTTCCGATAATCCTTTCCCAAAAATTTATTTATTAACAATATTACTTTAAATTATTTTATAATTTGGATTATTTAGAATATTTGAATATCTTTATAAACAAATAATTTCATTTTCAAAAAAATATCATTCATTTTTATTTGAGTTATAAAAAAATAATTCATTTTCAAACAAAATGTCAAAATCATCCATTTTTATCTGAGTTTTCAAGTAGTTTTTTTTTTTTATTTTGGCAGCACTGCCTCTGTGCAGCGAAATTAGAATTAGAGATATCTTGCAGAATTTTTCTGCATGCAGAATTTACATGTAATTGCTCTCATATAACAACACATGTTCTAATTTCGCTGCATGCAGAATTCTGCACATGTATTTGGACCATAAAGAAAAAAGGGGGCTGGCATTACAGAGTCATAAACTAATAAACTTATTAATTAAAAAAGTGCTTGAAAAAATTTTTTGTTTTTGAAAGATTATTATAAAATTTAAATTTTCATAAAACAATGAAAACGTTAATATAAGTTATTAATTAAATTACTATCTTAGTTATTTGAGTTCAATTCAATTACTCACAGAAATCACGATTAATATATTTATATATAAATTAAATAAAATATAATTAAAATTCAATAAAAAAGCAACAAGGAAAAATATTAAATCAAATGCCACCTAATATTATAGTGTTTCCGAGAAGCGATAACCTAACCACAAAAGTAAGACGAAACTGTTTTAACTATATATTTCTAAAATGGATAATTCTCTAGTGAATTTTAACCAAACGAAATTTTATAAAATGAAATAGGGGTAAGATCTGGTTAAATAAGGCAGACCTTAATAGGAAAATCGTACATTATTTCTGATAGGGACCTGATACAATTAAATATAGGGCAAACCAAATTAAGGTATTTCGTATAAGGCTCTGATCAGATTGCCCAACTAGGGTTCAAATACGAAAAACCAAATCAAGGCCGGAAGAGGCCCACATCAGATTGCTTCAATAGGGTCTGATCTTTTTGGACTGACCGGACCCTTATCGCGCCCTGACTGTATTCAGGCTCTCCCTGACTAGCTTCTACCAGGGATGGTTTTCGCAACAAAAGATCAACAACCGATCTATTGGCCTATGCCGTCCATCGTTCAAACAGCATACTTGATAAAGGTAGTGAAATGTAACGTTATCGCATTAGACATCTTAAAAGCATTTGATCCAATTTGACATGCCACCCTCATCAGCAAGCTCATTGCGTTCGGTTTTCATCAAGCAGTCGTGAAGTTGATTCAAAATTTTCTATCTAGTCGATAAATTACGCTGTCTATAGATGCCTTTACTTCTGAGTCTCAATTAGTGTACCCCAAGTCGAAGATGATAACTATTAGAGTACCCCAAGTTGAAGATCATAAATAACCCAACAAATAGTTTTGAGGATGATAGTACACTGCACAATTCGTTCGTCCGCCTATCTTCAAAAGGGTAAAATTCATGAACGAATCGATCCTGCCCTGAAAAATGCATAAATATAAACGAGCACCTAGAAAAAGTCGAGCTATTGATTGTTTCTAGATCAAAAACGGCTGATCTTCAAGTTACCTAATGATAATCATAAAGTATGTGTGACGAACAAATAGCGAATGAGAAAACATTAGTTTGTTTAAAGTCACAATTTTCAATAACTTACTCTGGAACGGTTATATAATGGTAATAGCGTTGAGCTTATTTAAAAAGCTCGGTCTTCTCAATAGATGTAAAAAATATTTCACTCCGTATCAATTTCTCCACATTTATCTCCTTTTTCTACTGACATTTAAGTCCTTTATTCCACCCTATGTGCAAGAATTTGTGAAGTGAAGTGAAGTTTGTGGCATTGCATGTTTTTACATCATCGATTTTTTGATTTGAGTGACTTCAATCAATCAATACGAGGGATTGAAAAACGTCAATACATGAAAACTTCAGAATAAATGTTATTGTGGGACCTAGAGGTCTTACAAGGTATTTATGCAATATTTTAATTAATTTAACTTTTTTATTACAATTTATTAATTTTTATTTTACAGGGAAATTGACGCGTGCCCGAAAAGTAACTTCCCTCTACTTTATGTATGTGAATGATAAAACTCTGAGACTCTTTTCGTAAGAGGAACGCTCGACAAGCTTTTTAATGAATAACTTCGGGATTTTTCGATAGTTGGTTACCGACGCTTGAAACCTGAAAATTATTGATTGCTTTAGATACTCTTCTTAGCTTAGCACATAATTAAGCAAACGTATTTAATGCGGTTTTCTCTAATGTTTTGTATTAAGAGAAATTCTATATAGAAGAAAGTGCAGAGTTATAATTCACTAGACTGAAGTGTGAATAGATTTGAGTTAATTAGAATTTTCGTGAGCAATGTTGACATCTAAGAAAATTTACATTTTTTAATTCGAATGGGATTATTCGAAATAAATAAATCTGTAATTGCAATTAAATAAATAATGTTCCTAAGCTCATCATTGAAACACAAACTATACAGAAGACATAAATTATTACCTACAAAAAATATTATTTTTAGATTGTTTTTATGTATTTAAACGAATTTCATTCAATCCGAATGGAAGGATCAGTTTATAGTTTTGTTGATTTGTAAAGCAGTGAAATATCACTAGCCAAGGTGATAGCTTAGGGGTGCTGGCAAATGAACTGTATTCAGTCAACGGTAGCACCCTCAATCTTAGCTATGAAGTATTCTTTGAAAATGAAATGAAAAGGAAGACAGTGTTTCACATGATCAAGGAATACGGCACTAGTTGTATTTTTGCAACCCTATTTTAGTTTTTTCATGCAAATTTTTAAAAGAAATTTGTTTTTATCTCTAATTTTAGTTTTGTTTTCTCTATCCTATCATGAAATATTGGTCTATGTCATATTTTATATGTGATAGAGTTTATTGTTTAGCTATAACTATACTGTTATATATAATATTATATTGCGAAATATCTTGTTTTTGATACTTTTTTCAATATTTTGGAATATTTTTAATATTTCGATATTTTTGAATGATACGGTTAAATTATGATAACGTTAATATACGTATTGTAACTTGTGATAATTTTGTTGCATCTGGAATGATATGTGTGTTAGATATTTGATTGAATTTTTATCAAAATACTCATAGTATAGTTGATATTTTTTACATTTTTGATATATGATATTTTTGATCGATATGTTTATGATGTTAAGATGCAACAAAAATTTATTGTGCAATATTATAATTTGAATAAAAAAAACATTGGTACCTCTAAAAAGGATCCATGGGGGCTTCACCCCCTTATCATGGTTCGTTGGTAGAGTCGCCTCTGTCTTTTGGACATGCGATGACCAAGTGGATTTTTTTTATACAGTAATAAAATTTCATTGAGTTTTCCTGCCCTTGATATGATGCGGTCTTCACTGGACGTTGTTTGGCAAAAGAAAAGAGATGCCTGTTTATGTTAGTTTCGCCTAACCAAACAGGATCTCTTCTCCAGCGCTAAACCACTCCCCTGCAAAAGCAAGGCCGCATTCATATCTCCACCCTGTTGGGAAGAGCTAACGCTCAATCCAACCTCCCTTCAAAAATGGTAATGGAGTCAAACCCATCCACCATCACTAACAATAGAAAATTTAATTTTAGTAGTGAAGATGGATCTGGGGTCTGCTCTCAGCAAAAAAAAAAAAAAAAAAAAAAAAAAAAAAAAAAAAAAAAAATAAAAAAAAAAAAAGCGTTAATGTTTTCTTAGTTTTAAGGATGAAAGAGTACAGCTAGTGATGGGAACAATCGAATGATTTCAACAATCGAATAAATAGTAGTCGACATGTTGTAACAATCGAATAATTATTCGAAGTGTTTTTTGGTCGTCAACAAAGTAGAACACACCACCCCTAGGGTCACAAAACTAAAAAACTCGTTGGATTTTGGTCACTTCATTTTTCAGTTTAAAAAAAAAACTTAATAATAAAAAAATTATGTTTCTATTAGGTAAGGATGAATATGTCTGTATGCGTATTTTCAGTATTGAGTTAAACTATCTAGCTACATTTTTTAAAAATTAATATCACATGGGCTTTCAGTATTTTATTCTAACTTGTTTGGTTATCTGCGTAAAGTAACAACAGATTAACATTATGTGATTTGTCCATTTTATTCATTTGAAAAACATTTATATTGAATACTTGTTTACAGTGAAGACCTTGCCTGCTTATCTATTCGTAAACTAATCAGCAGTTAATTCGTGTAAAATTACTTTCATCACAAACGGCTATAATTAATCTTTTGGTACCGTGGTAAGGGTATCATATCTTAAACCTATAAATCCTACAATCGTTATAGATGAATTTCATAAAACAATATTTCAAAAAAATCTTAAGCAAACACTTTGAGTTTCACACTTTGATGTCTTGATACCTGTTACATCCAAAGTGTAATAAAACAACAGTCATAACTCAACAATAATCAAACTACGCAAAACCAATATATTTAACAGACAAGTTTGTTTAATTTCTCCTACTTAATGAAATCCCAAAATGTTTTAACAATAAACTAAAAATTCTAATTAAAATCCTCGTTTTAATTCCGAATAATATTTTTGTCAAAATCAATAAATCCAATTTTTTCAATAACAAAAAAATTAATTTATTTACAACGGAAAAATATATTTAAACATAAATAAAACAACGGATATATAAAATTCTTCTATTCCTTTTCCAAAAGTAATTCATTCACTACCAAGAAACAATACATCTTTAAATATAAATAAACAACGCACATGCATATACTTTTACAAATTCATTAAATTATTTTACTCCTCTATCTCAAAAAACGAAACAAAATGTTTTACTATAATCTATTTATGACAAATTGAAGTATTCTCAAAAACAAAACACAAAATAAAATTTTTCTTCAAATACTTTTTCATTGATGTAATATTTTTTATTTCATTGTTATTGGACTACTATACATATAAATATATAAAGCCGATGTTTTAACAACTCGTTTTTAGGACCTAAATTGTTATTTAATTAATTGTTGAATCACTAATTTCCAAATGAATGATAAACAAAACAAAACTACCAAGTACCTACGCCTATTATAAAAAATAATGTAAAGTTATCATTCCTTGATATTATTAGGATATTATTGTTCCAAATAATAACTCCAAATAATAACAAATTTTTCCAAATAATAACTCACATCAAATACCAATTTTTTCAGCAAAATATTTTTTTGTAGGGGTTAAAATACAAACACAAACAAATATTTATCAATAATATATATAAAATAATTCTTCAGTTATTCCTTTTAAATTTTGATAAAATATTAAATAACTATAGCTCAAAGCTTTTTAGATTTTTCATTGTACAGTTGAAGTATTTTCAGAAACATTTTGCAAATAATTTTTTAAATCAAGAAAAGAAAACTACCTACAGGACCTAATTCAACTATTTTTCAACCTCTCGATAACTATTTATTCGATTGTTCCATTCAATTACTAATAAAAAAATAGTTATTCAAATAAAAACACTTCGAATAAAAAAACCTTTCGAATAACAAAACTAGTAGTAAAAACACTCCGAATAAAAAAACACTTCGAATAAAAAAACCTTTCGAATAACAAAAATAGTAGCAAAAACACTTCGAATAAAAAAATTAGTAATGAAAACACTTCGAATAAAAAAACTAGTAACGAAAACACTTCGAATAAAAAAACTAGTAATGAAAACACTTCGAATAAAAAAACTAGTAATGAAAACACTTCGAATAAAAAAACTAGTAACTATTTTTATTCGAATGAATTTTTTATTCGGTGTCTGTTATGAACAATCGAATAATTCGAAATGTTTCAACAATCGAATGATTCGATTGTTTTTATTCGATTGTTCCCATCACTAAGTACAGCATCTGATTTTGTAGGTAACAGATATTTAGGCTGAATCTAAAACAATGCTCCGTTTTCTTTTCATCATTCGGGAGGGTACTAGAATGTAGATTTTAGGATTTTAGACCTATTTTCATTCTAGCCTCACATATCATCGCTGGGAAGATCACGTTTGCGTTGTAAAAACTGTCTTATAAAAAGTACAATAAAATATATATTTTAATTGATACTTTTAATCTATTTCCCAAATAGTGTTGTTTTGGTTTTTTGTATGCCAGTTTAAAAATTCACATGCAGACCGAATAGTAAACTGATGCTGAAATATTTAATGATTAAAAGAACAATTTCACTTAAGCTAAAATGTAAATATGGTTAAAATAAAAACAATTTTCTAAATTAAATTCACACATCAGATTAGAGATTGAAAAGTTTGTTCTAGTAAATCATTCTATAGTAAGGAAAAGTGTACGGAACATTGTTGAACAAAAAACAAATTTGTTTTTTTCATTTTTAATACCAAATGTCGGTTAAGAAAGCGTTTTTGAAGTAATAACTTAAAATCCCGGAAAGTATTCATCAATGCGGCAATCAAGTAATCAATGGCTTTCGATTTAAAAAAAAACGGCATATTTCCTGTCATAGAAAATTATACTGTAACACCTCGGAATCTATAGCAATATAATACAGCTCAAACCATCCAAATACAATAAACGGTTTCGATAATCGACAAAAATACATAAAAAAATACAATCCAATCCTTCCAATTTTCCGAAAAAACGGTATTTTTGCGTCTTACAAAAAAATATGGGACCACCTCGGCAACTATCTTAATAGAACACAATTTAAATCATCCAAATCGAATGAGTCGTTTTAGAGAAATCGGTGAACAGACATAAAAAACACAGTTTTTTTTTAATTTACTGAAAAATAGTATTTTTCACGTCATAGAAAAACATATGGGATCTCCTTGGCATCTACTTTAATAGAATACATTTTAAATCATCCAAATCGAATGACCCATTTCCGAAAAATCTGTGAACAAACATCAATAGACATAAGAACCCAAAGTGAAACACAGAACCTCCTTCTTTTTTGAAGTCGGTTAAAAACTAAACAAATCCTAATCTGTTGTGAAAATTTAATTTTGGTAAATAGGTTTTTTATCTAGACAATTATATTTTAACAATTAAATGTAAATAGTAAATACTAAAATATTAACTGTTTTGTTGTATCAAATATATAAAATATGTATATGGAATATCCATTGAAGTTGATTATATACCGGAGCTTCAAGAAATATTCGTATATACAACCTTCATTAAACTGATATTTTAGATTTATTTTAAGTTAGATTTAGAGTTTTGTTTTATGAATTAATCCACATGTTTAGCATTGAATCCCGCCAATTAAACGCAATAGCTTTAAATATCCCCAGATACCATATCTGGGGATATTTAAAGGTCAACGGTCAACTTTTATTTTACTATACTGAATGACTAATTAACGAAAACACACATTCTGAACAATCTATAGGAAAAGTAACCGCCGTCGAAAATTGAGCCCGGCATCTTTGAGTTACAAGGCTACCTAGCGCTTTAACCACTGACTTAGAACAGTGACAATTAAATGGATTTTCTTGCACCGGCTTTGGTGAATGTCTAAATAATTTCAAGACAGTGTCATATACTAGAGTTTTATTTAAAAACCAAGATATTTTAATCCTTTAAAGTGATAGCACAACATTAATACTAATTAGTCGATTAACTTAGCTAATCAACTTTTTCTATAGTTTTATAAAACAAAACTAAAGTTTAAAAAATAAGCAGTAAATCTAACCTCATTATTATCATCTCTTTTTCCTACAATTTCGTTCCTAACATTTTTTCTATTCATAATTCTATTATGTTCCCTTCCACCACTTTCATTATCACCACCATTTCTACCTCCACCACCCGTATCATAATCCGACGAATTTGATGATTTTTCACATGAAAATAATAAATTCCGTGGAAATAAATTATTCGAATTTATTAAAACACTTCCACCACCACTTTCACCAGTTGATCCATTAATATTCGTTGTAACTGGTTTTTGTAGCATTGCACTCGCGAATAAACTTTTATATAATTGTGCCGGTAATAGAAATGGTGATTGTTTTGATGGTGATGTGGTTGTTGGTGTTGTAACGGATGATGAGTTATTATTACTAATATTTGTATTGTTATTATTATTATTATTTAAGGTATGATAATTATGAAATGCTGCTGTTAATCCATGATGTGGTATTGATAAGCCACCCATTTTTTTTAAAAATGGTTTTATTTTATGTTATATAAATAAAAATTCACTTTTCACAATAAATAAATTTATTTTCCAAAATAAAAACTTTCACTATTCAACACTAGAGGCGTTTTATTATTATTATTCAAGAAAAACAAAAAGTTTTTTTTGTGAAAACAACAGTAATAAAATTAAAACTTTTTTAAAAGTTTTATCACAATAGAAAAATATTTTATTTGTTAGGAACTTTAATTATTTGTTATTCTTTGAATTTCTAATTCTAAGAATTTCATTGCATTTATATAGTGTAACTTTAGGAACTTTTATTATTATTATTACTTGAAAGAGGAACTTGTTTAAAGTGTTTTTAAGGCATATTTTGGTTGTCTCACAGTATCTTAATTGAAACAAACAAAAGATTAGCAGTTTTGATTTCTCTATTTATAAATAAAAATTTTAAAATTATTGAAGGATAGCTCAGAAATTTTATAAGTCAATATGATATATTTATGAACCTTAAACACATCACACACAATAATAATACTATTAATAATGATAATATACAGAAAAAAATAAAACGCGTCCTTTTCGTGACGATCGCGAAACTACTTCTGGTTATTTTTTTTGTTTGATTTTATTTAATTTTTTTTTCTTCTGTAACTTTTCTTTTCTTCTTTCTTCTTTTCGATTTAAAAAGAAAAATAAGCCAAAAAAAAAGGAAAAAATATACTTCAATAACAACAAAAAAATAAATAAAATGAAATTGCAGCGATATTGTGTTATTTTTTCGTTGTTTGTTGGATCTAAAACATAAAAGCAAAAAAAAAAAAAAAATAAAACATAACTGAATACATTTAAGTAATATCACATGTCTTATGTATATAACTGATGATAAAGAAAAAAATTAAGATAAAGAAAAAAAAAACAGATGAAACACAAATACAAAATTAAATGAAAATGGTCCAAGTATATATTTGAAGAAACTTAAGAGGAGAGGATGTGGGATTGTACATACCATTTCCCAAGAATGTATATACTTTTTTCTATATTGCATGCAATTTTTCTTTACATATACATACGCATATTCTATATGTTAACACAAAAAAAACCATTTACATTTTTTTTCCAACCAAACAAAACATCAACAACAACAAATAGAAAATACAAAAAAGAATGGTAAAATGAGTATAAGTGGAAATGGTTTCATATTCATGCTTTGCAAAAATATGTAATATTTTTTAAAAACACACTGCATCTTGTACTATGATATGATTTGTGGTCCAGGTTTTCATTTATCTTTGTTTTTTTTTTTATTATAATAAATAAAATATATAATTTTTAATAAATAAATATATAATTTTTTTTTATTATATTAAGTTGTTCTGTTATTTTTTGCTCTGGATCCAATCATTTCTGTCATACACTTAAAACAGTATACATACGCACAATGTGTCTCCTACCGTTCAATCTACCAACGGTGGTAAAAATAAAATCGAAACACAAAACAGTAAAATACAAAAAGAATGAAGAAAAAATAGAAATATCGAGGAAAATTTATTTTCTTTTTTCTGTTGTTTTTTTTGTATATATATTTTCTTGAATTTAAATTTTCATATAACACAAAAAAAACATATAAAAATAAAATGAAATAATAAAAAAAAAATAAAAAACGAAATTGATATAAAAAAATAATAATAAGAAAATCAACTTTGAAAAGTGGGTGACCACAGAAAAACTGTGTGCACAAAAAGAAATAAATGTGGCTACCAAAGTTTTTCTCAATTTTTGTTTTTTTGTTTTGGAAAAACTTCTGTAGATAAACAAAATTTTGGTCAACTTTGATAAGAATTAGTAGTAATTAAGTACGAGGACGACATGCTGGGTTATTTGTTTTCATAACAACTGTTCTGAAGTTATATGCTATTCGGGTAAAGAAAGTCGTCTGCATTCTGTTTTCATAACAACCTTTGGATCTCTAAAGCTTGACTATTTGCTCTAACCGACTGACGAGTAAATCCGAGAAAAGTATATGTAAAAACTGTTTACAAAACTTGATGATAAATTTCGATCACCCATGGTTCGTATAGTTAAGGTGACCAAACGTACTCCTTTCGAGAATAAAGTACTCCTTTGACAGGTATTGTACTCCCTAGATTTTCCATACTTTTTCATGATTTTTGTACTCCTTATATTCCTAAAAACTTATGATTGTGTTTTTACGTTTTAAAATTTTAAACAAACGACAAAAAAAAATAAAAATGTAAACAGTAGTCACATGTCTAGATTTTCCGTTTCTCTTTATCTATGTTTTTGTAGTGTAAGCTGAAAAAGTAGAAAGAATGTGTTCTATGCTCTATTATAAGCGAATGGTTCTGATATAAAATTTCAATTCCAAATTTCGGTAAATTTTTGCTGCTTAGTTACGTAAATGCACCTCAGAATCTACGCTAATCGTTATTACTAACAAATATCGCTCAATATGAGGAAAATATGCCAGAGCGGTTATGGCTGTATTGAGTTTCTTCTAGAATATCGTCGGTTGTAAAGCATTTACGTGTAACTACATTTAAAAAAAACAGGAGCTAAGCCTTTAAATTAAAAAAAAACAATTTTAAAAAATTGGGAGCAAGCGAAGAAAACGTTTAATTGCATTTCTAAACAAACTGAAATTTTTTTCAATAAATAAAAAAAAGCATTTCGGATTGCAATTAAATGTTTTCTTCACTTCCTCCCAATTTTTTGAAAATGTAGTTACACGTAAATGCTTTGTAGCCGACGGTATGGAACTATTTTCAAATTAAATTTTATTTATAAACAATAATCGTCACAATGAAAACGGTCAAGACCAATTTGTCAAAACCAAAATGATTACATATTCCAAAAATAGTATATTAACTGTGACGGTAGTTTATATATAGGTGATAGTATTGGTATAGTAATTTTACAGTTCAATCTTACTCTCCAGATAAACGGCGACTTCAAAAAAATTATGAAGCTAAGTAGTACGCCTGAAATAATGTATTGAATGCACATGAAAAAAAGCTGGTTTTACATTTTCTTTGAAAATCCAGAAGATTTGAAACACACACCTTTCACTAAATACTGTATGAACAACTCCTCTGTGAATCTTAATTGTGTTGTTTTGTTTGTCATTTTTTACTGGAAAACTGGACATTGTTATGAAAAAAATCAATAGTTAAATTCTAACCCGTCAGAATCTTCGATAACTGGATAGGATGTTGCTTTAACTTTTGATTTAAAAATCAGTTAAGCAAAATCCTATTTTAAAAAAGATTATATGAGTAAAATTAAAACGGATTTTTCTGTTGTCCAGAAGTGTGAGGAAACCTATAAAAACTTTGGCATCCATATAGTTTTAGCAGGTTTGCTAATTAAGGGTATTTTATAAGGGTAGGATTTTGCATTATATTTTTATTTCGCGGAGGGGAGAGGGGGGGGGGGTATTTAAACTGTACTTCTTTCAGATTTTGAAAATCTAGTCACCTTAGTATAGTTCGCTTTTGGAAAAAGTTCAACAAGGCGAAGATGGAATGCATACTTCATACAATACAGAGAAGAATATAGAACTTATAAATCCTTCGACTTATACTTTTTCGATAAATCGATATAAAAACCGTCTTTTAAATTTTGTTTTAGCTGACAGGCAGATTGTTGAAGGTTAAGTAGTTGTCCAGTTAAAATCCAGTTGTAGTACTCAAGACTTAAATGAGGGTTCCAGTATTAACTCGAACATTGGACCCGTAGATGGTGGATCATAGTATGCAATGTATACTTGTTTGTTATTAATTCAGTCACTTTACTAGTTTTGTTGTTTAAGTGTTCGGTTTGCAACAACACGATGCTGAGTTTTAGTTGATACAGTATCTGAAGATATTTTAAAACAAATGAATTATAAGGTTGGTTTTATATATTGTGGGTGAAGTGAAGTAGAAATAACTTCCCCAAGACACAAGCTAACTGCTTATAAATGCTAGCATTGGTTCAAAATAATACCGATCGATACGACGCAGCTTTCAATTACCAACCGAAATGGTTCACGAAAAAAGGAGCATTATCATTGATACTTCATTTATAGATACACGCTATAGGTACATACTGCACCATTCATCTATTGATATACATGCTACGAAGCATCAACCAATTGGATCAGGAAAATGACTATGATCATTTACGACAACACCTTTCACAACTATTCCTCTAATATTTTCTTTAATATTTTAGTGCTGCAGTAGAAGGAAAACAACTTCTACGAAAAAACAAACGCGAACACATGATAATAGAAACTTGAGGGCTTTGTTAACGTGTAGAATCTGACAAAAGAAGTTCAGAAGATCCATAGTCAAAAGAATTAAAGGCAACGAACTTACAACAAGCGAACGTAATGTGCTGGCATTATGGCGATTGCACTTTCAAGAGCTACGGAATAGGACCAAATACCAAAGAAGTTCATGTCGTAGAAAAAAATGCGGTAGAAAAAGTATAGTGCATAACTTGCTAAAATGTATATTTCCTCCTCGTATGGTTACCCTGCGCTAAAGTTAAAAATCTTATACTTGCGTGAAATGAAGTACATTTTCGCATCGTTATACAAACTACTATTACATATAACTTGTATGAAATAAGATTGATATTTGTGATAAAAATAAGCTCCCATTTTCAAACAAACTAAAAACAAACATATTCTATTTCATATCGATATGTAGTTGTCTCAACCCCACCGTAAGGGTGAATATGGCGAATCGAATTTCGAAATTGACAGGTACAAAATGGTGTAGTTGAGACAACCTCACGTAATGTTTATTTGAAAATAAAATAAAGTAATTAGCTCTTATGGATGTTACAAAACTCCCAATACTCATAGCCCGATTGATTAATGCCACATGCAAAAAAAAAGTCCAAGCGGCACGTATATCCGCTAGAAATAGGTAAATTTCGGGACCAGACAGCTTTGTGTACAAATAGAATTGGATATGTCAGATTAGTTTAAATAAAAAATTTAACTAGAAACAGAATAATCCAAAAAATTTATCAAACAACCAAACTAAATACATAAACGGAAATTACTTTGTCAATGCAATTTCGAATAGTTTTGTTTAATTTGGTTAAAACTCCTTAATAACAAATTAAATCCTTTGGTGGATTAAAGTTCTAACTACATCAGAACTGCCATACTATAATTTATAATCAACAACAACATCAAACAACTTTTACATCTCAAATATAATACAAATATCTATCAATTGTAAATATGTAATCAATATACATATATTTATTTCAACTAAACCACTTCCAAATACTTCAAAGAAACTATTCCCTAATTCAAAACAATAATAAATCTTCAAAACAACAAACATTCAAAACAAATCTTTTTAGCTTTTTGCGAAAAAAAAACTAAAAACAAAAAAAATTATATGAAATTTACCTAAAACAAAACAAAATTTATTTAATTGGGATATTTTTGGGATTTGTTTGTAATTATATAGCGTTTTAGTGGCTTGCATTATGGTTAGTATAATGTGTTAATTGCATTGGAACTTCTAGTGTTAGAAAGCTGAAAATTTCTGATGTTATAGTTGAAAAGTTGAATCAAAAGCTAGTATTAGTTTAATCAAAATAGACTTGAGAATGATGAAAGCAAAGCCGTTTGCGTTTGTTTTCATTTTAATAGCCCCAGGTTCTCAACCTCTGAACTTAAACAATTTATTTTTTAAGTTTTGAAGAGATATAAGTTGGTATCTACGTGTGCGAAAGTTCCCATTTTTAAGCTTGGTCATTTTCATCTAGATCAAGGACAACAAAGTTTAGTAAATTTTTAAAACAGCTGATTTTTTAGGAACCCTAAATGCCAAGGTTGTCATCTGACAAAAAATGATACAAAAAAGTTCAAATATTCAAAATTTATCAATTTTATTTAAACTTTATGTTTCAAACGGATGTTATAACGCCTTAGATTATTCGACTTTTAAGACTCTAGCCACTTAAACGGTACCCCGATATGGCCAGTTCGCAAACTTGTCCAAGAAATTGTTTGCCGCAACATACACAGAATATATTTTTGGTGTAGGTTGAAAATTGCGACCGTGAGAGTGCCGGATAATTTCGTTATATCTCATAACGTTATATATATATATATATATATATATATATATATATATTTTTATATATATATATATATATATATATATATATATATATATATATATATATATATATATATATATATATATATATATATATATATATATATATATATATATATATATATATATATATATATATACGTAGATATATATATATATATATATATATATATATATATATATATATATATATATATATATGTATATATATATATATATATATATATATATATATATATATATATATATATATATATATATATATATATATATATATATATATATATATATATATATATATATATATATATATATTAGGGTGGCCCTTAGATTACACTAGAATTTTTTTTTTCATTGTACAGTTTGCGGCACCCTCCCATTTCGTGTGAGTACTCATAAAAATATTATTTGCAAAATCTGATATCAATCGGTCAATTCTAAGAGGTGCCTCCGACCACTTAAAGTTGAGAAATTTTGTTCTGGACACTAAAAAAAATTTTTTTTTTTTGTGCGACACCCTCTCATTTCGTGTCAATACCCATAAAAAAATTATGTGTAAAAATTGAAATCAATCCGTCAACTCTAAGGGGTGCCCCCGGCCTCTTAAAGTTGAGAGGTTTGGTTGTGGCCATTACAAAGAAAAAATTAAATTTTTGTACGACACCCTCCCATTTGGTGTCAATACCCATACAAATATTATGTGTAAAATTTGAAATCAATCGGTCAACTCTAAGGGGTGCCCTCGGCCACTTGGAGTTGAGAGGTTTCATTGTGGCCATTATAAAGAAAAATTTAAATTTTTTGTACCACACCCTCCGATTTGGTGTCGATACCCATAAAAATTCTATGCGTAAAATTTGAAATCCATCGGTCAACTCTAATGGGTTCCCCGGCCACTTAAAGTTGGAAGGTTTGGTTGTGGCTATTACAAAGAAAAATTTAAATTTTTTGTACGACACCCTTCCATTTGGTGTCAATAGCCATAAAAATATTATTTGTAAAATTTGAAATCAATCGGTCAACTCTAAGGGGTGCCTCCGGCACCTTAAAGTTGAGGGGTTTTGTTGTGGCCATTATAAAGAAAAATTTAAATTTTTTGTACGACACGTCGATACCCATAAAAATATTATATTTAAAATTAGAAATCCATCGGTCAACTCTAAGGGGTGCCCCTGGCCACTTAAAGTTGAGAGGTTTGGTTGTGGCCATTACAAAGAAAAATTTAAATTTTTTGTACGACGCCCTTCCATTTGGTATCGATACCCATAAAAATATTATTTGTAAAATTTGAAATCAATCGGTCAACTCTAAGGGGTGCCTCCGGCCACTTAAAGTTGAGGGCTTTTGTTGTGGCCATTATAAAGAAAAATTTAAATTTTTTGTACGACACCCTCCCATTTCATGTCAATACCCGTAAAAATATTATGTGCAAAATTTGAAATCAGTCGGTCAATTCTAAGACGTGCCTCCGGTCACTTGAAGTTAAGAAATTTTGTTCTGGACCTTAAAAAAAATTTTTTTAACTTTTTGTGCGACACCTTCCCATTTCATGTCAATATGGGTATTGAAAAAATTATGTGTAAAATTTGAAATCAATCGTTCAACTCTAAGGGGTGCCCCCGGCCACTTAAACTTGAAAGGTTTTGTTCTGGCCATTACAAAGAAAAATTTAAATTTTTTTGTACGACACCCTCCCATTTCATGTCAATACCCGTAAAAATATTATTTGCCAAATTTGAAATCAATCGGTCAATTCTAAGACGTGCCTCCGGCCACTTAAAGTTGAGAAATTTTGTTCTGGACCTTAAAAAAAAAATTTTTATTTTTTGCGCGACACCCTCCCATTTCGTGTCAATACCCATAAAAAAATTATGTGTAAAATTTGAATTCAATCGTTCAACTCAAAGGCGTGCCCCCGGCCACTTAAGCTTGAAAGGTTTTGTTCTGGCCATTACAAAGAAAAATTTTATTTTTTGTACGACACCCCCATATTGCGTGTGAATACCCTTGGAAATGTTATTTGCAAAATTTGAAATCAATCGTTCAACTCTAAGGCGTGCCCCCGGCCACTTAAACTTGAAAGGTTTTGTTCTGGCCATTAAGTGGCCGGAGGCACGTCTTAGAATTGACCGATTGATTTCAAATTTTGCACATAATATTTTTACGGGTATTGACATGAAATGGGAGGGTGTCGTACCAAAAATTTAAATTTTTCTTTATAATGGCCACAACAAAACCCCTCAACTTTAAGTGGCCGGAGGCACCCCTTAGAGTTGACCTATTGATTTCAAATTTTACACATAATATTTTTATGGGTATCGACACCAAATGGAAGGGTGTCGTACAAAAAATTCAAATTTTTCTTTGTAATAGCCACAACCAAACCTCTCAACTTTAAGTGGCCACGGGCACCCCTTAGAGTTGACCGATGGATTTCTAATTTTAAACATAATATTTTTATGGGTATCGACATCAAATTGGAGGGTGTCGCACAAAAATTTAAATTTTTCTTTATAATGGCCACAACAAAACCCCTCAACTTTAAGGTGCCGGAGGCACCCCTTAGAGTTGACCGATTGATTTCAAATT
>CAVNZG010001591.1:0-26331 GCA_963693315.1 Diogma glabrata
TTGGGGAACCCCAGCATTGGTTGTGAAAATATTGGATGTGATACCATCTAAATTAACATGAAATTGGCGACCTGTAAGAAAACTATGAATCCATGAGACAGTAAGATGGTCTATGCCATAAGATTTTAATTTAGCTATGAGATTTTTATGCCACACTTTATCAAATGCTTTAGAAATGTCAAGTGAAATACTGAATGTTTCACCATGGTTTTCCAGCGATTTGTTCCAGAGATGGGATACGTAGGCAACAGATCACCTGTTGCATGACTTCTACGAAAACCATACTGCTTATCATCTATAATTCGCGACATTTCCAAATAATCTATTAGATTGTAGTTAACATATTTTTCAAATATTTTAGCCAAAACCGACAGAATTGCAATTGGTCTATAATTGTTAGGGTCTGTCTTACTGCCTTTCTTTGATATGGGTTGAACGCTGGCCAGCTTCCAAGAATCGGGAATTATTCCGGTTTTATAAGATAAATAGAAAATTTTTGTTAAAATAGGAGCTAGTTGTCTAGCAAAGTTTTTAAGAATGAGGGGTGGGATACCATCGGGACCAGCGGATTTGTTGATATTGATAGAAAGAAGCATTTTCCGTACAATATTGCAACGAAAAATGATTGGTTTCATTTTCGTTTCAACTGGGGAAATGATTGTAGGAGAATGGAGAGGTTCAACTATGTTAGAGTTTTCTGCGAAAATACGACCCAAAAGATTTGCCTTCTCTTTTGAGTCGCTCACGGGAATGTCATTCAGAACTAAGGTTGGAATAGAGGATCGAGTAAAGTTGCTTTGGACTGATTTAACTGATTGAAAAAAACTACGTGAGCCAGATGGGTGCTCGGCGAATTTCTTTGCTTTCTTCTGGATAAACGCGCACTGAAAGAAAAAAGTAAGTATTTTCAACAGAAAACACGTATTAATTTAACAGAAATTTATGTGGGTTTTCAGCCACCTTAGCACTTTGTTATTAGAACATTTTTTGCTATGTTAAATATACATAAATTTAAAAACTCATTTCTGTACAAAATGACATAGTGTTTTGTAAACAAAATATAACATTTTGTTGTAACAACATAGCCGATTTTTAAGAGATAAGTTAGTTTAACAATCATATATGTACTTTTAACATAGCTTTTTTATAAAACGACATAGTTTTTAGTAAAGAAAAAATAATATTTTGTTATACCAACATAGCCGATTATAAAGATTTAATTAGATTTACAAAGATATATGTACTTTTAACATAATTTTTGTAAAAGTTTTATTTCACTATGTAACTTTGCTAAGTGAAAACAATAGAATTATATGTTATTTATACATACTAATGAAGTGACTACCATAATTAAAATAACTATATATTTTATAGAACCTTGGTTAAAATTAACAATTTTGGACCTTTGGACTCCTAAAATTGGGAATAAAAACACTTTTTCCATGTACTCTAAATAAATTTATTTATTAACAATGATTTTATAAATACTTATATTTAATATAAATTACACAACTTTATTATATAAATTAAATTAATGAATTATTAGTTAAGTCACCTTAATGTTAATTAAGGTTAAGGTTAATTAATATTTACGTTAAATAAACATTTTTATTGTGTATAAGTTTTATTTATAATTTATTATAATTTATTAATCATTCTTTATAATTTATTTTGTTTATTATAAATGTTTATAAAATGATTGTTTTATATAAAAAATATTATCCTGAGAAGGATTGTATAATTAACATTTAAAATGGAAGTATATAGTTTTAATAAATGTTTTTGTTTTATTAAAATTTGCACTTAGACTATAATACTTCAGCTAATACAAATCAAAAAAAATTAAATAATGTTTAAAATTCGAATAGATTATAGAAGTTGATTATTTTAAATCTAAAATTTATAAAAGAATACATCATATACTTATGCATCTATTGCATTGCATCTATGGTCTATCTTTTAAGATGAGTTATAAATAAATGAACATTATTTTTTGATGTTTTACATAAGAAACACATTTTAGATTGGATAAAACAGATTTAAGATAACTAGGATTCCTTAAACTATTTAATGAAACTGTCGTTTATAGATACTGTAGATGGTGTTACCGTAGATTATTGTTCTTTAAAATATTTCTTGAAATAAGGTATTCGAATATGTTGCGTTGTCATTGCCAAATTAAAGTTAATCTGAGCAAATTAATTCAGTAAACAAAATTGAGTATATTTAGTTCAGAAAATAGTTCGAATTGATTTAAGTCTGTATTAGGATTGCAATAATTTATTGTATATTTTTTATGATTTTATTCTATTCAATATATTTTATTGTAACTTTTATTTAATTTTAATTTTATTTTAACTTTAATTTATTTTAAATTTTTATAAAAAGCTAAATTTTTCAAAGTTAAAACTCAGGTTATATGTATAAACTCAGATTAATTTAGTTCAGTTAACGAAAACCTAACAATTTTTTAGCAAGCGGCAAACATTTAAATTTAACTCACCGATTCTTTATTCTCCTCTCCTGAAATTTATATATGTACTGCTCGAATTGTATTTTTTCCCCGTATTTGTTACCCTTAAAAACATTACTTATATCATCTTGTGTTATAATAATAATAAGTTTTCCGCGAAAAAAAATCGAGCTATCAGGATTTCAAAAATAAAAATATATAATATTAATTTAGTATATAGTATAAATATAATTAAAGACAAGTAAATGCTTCATAAAAATATTAAATTGCTTACCTTTTAAAGTTTTAAATAATTTAATATTGTATATTTTCCTTTTCTTTAGCAATCTATAAAGTGTTTTTTTAGTTGCAAGAGAAGTTTTTTTCATTTCCAAGCACAAAGACAACACGTTTCAAATGGAATTAATTTTAAATGCAATCCTTATATGAATTTTGGCATTTTACAAAATGTTCTCTTGTTTTAAAATAGCACTACATACATATAAAAATTCTTTCAATTTGATTAACAAAGTACTCCGTTACTTTAGCTTAGCCTCGTAAACTCAATTTCTCTTAACATAGCGCTCTGTTATTATAATATATGCTTAACAGAGTTTATGTTAAATATTTTTACCATTGTTAATAAAAATAATCTACCGTTATGTTAAAATAACTAGAGCCATGTAATTTTAACAAAACTAAGTTTGTTTACAAAATGTATTTCTCTCTCTCTGGCGTTTACATCCCATGAAGGGATTTTGCCGTCTGTGCCACCAGCTTCCAATCATCTCGTTCCATGTCCAGTTGACCCCAGTTTCGACATCCTATATCACGAAGGTCTTGGATGATGTCATCACGCCAGCGTTGTCTAGGTCTTCCTCTTCGACGAACACCAGCTGGTTGTTTTTGGGACGCTTTTTTTATCATTCTGTCCAATGGAGCCCTTTCTACATGACCAAACCATCTAATCCGGTTGGATTTAATGAATCCGATTACATCGCAGCCTCCAAGAAGCTGTCTGATTTCATGATTCATTCGGATTCTATACTGATTTTCAGCAACTTTACATGGACCATAAATTGTTCGTATGACCTTCCTCTCGAATGTTGATAAAATTCTACAATCGGAGGAAGTCAGTGTCCAGCTTTCACTTCCAAATGTAAGCACAGGTCGAATTAATGCTTTGTAAAGTGTGAGTTTACACGACCGCGAAAGATGTTTTGATCGCAGAAGTTTTGAGTGTGCGTAGAAAACTCTGTATGCGGCTGAGACACGGGCTTTGATATCTGCCTGCATGTCATTTGACGATGTTATTACAGATCCGAGGTATTTGAAGTTTTCTACACGTTCCACTTCATAGTCGCCAGTATTCAGATTGCCGGGAGGTATATTCCTGGATGTTGTTAAAAGTTTAGTCTTGCCGGTGTTGATGCATAATCCAAGTCGTTTAGCATTTCTTTCAAGCTGAGAGAGACTATCCTTGATATCGCTTGTTCTACGTCCGAGAAGCACAATATCATCTGCATAGCCAAGAACTTGACTAGATTTGTTATATATGCAGTTTTGTGTCTCAATTCGGCTTTTTCTTATCGCGTACTCCAGCGCCAAATTAAATAGTATGGGCGCGAGTGCATCACCTTGTCGAACACCTGATGTTATATCGAAAGGATCAGAAACAGACCCTTCGATTACTATTCTACAATTTGATCCCGATGTTGTGAGCTTGCACAGAGAAACAAGTTTCTCTGGGATACCAAGGCATATGAGTGCGGACCAGAGGTTGTCGCGGATGATACTATCATATGCTTGCCTGAAATCAACGTAGAGCTGGTGAATGCTGATGTTGTACTCCCAACATTTTTCCAGAATCATCCTTAATGTAAAACATTGGTCTGTGGTTGACCGGTTGGGACGAAAACCACACTGATAGTCACCTATGATAGATTCGGCGAACGGGATGAGTCGAGCAAGTACAACATTAGCTAGTATTTTATATGCAGTGTTCATCAGTGCGATGCCACGATAATTTGAACACTTTAGACGGTCACCTTTCTTATGTAGCGGAACAATGAGAGCTGTTTTCCATTCAGCAGGTAGTTTTTCTTGGTCCCAGATTGCAAGAATCAGATCGTTTATACGTGAGACCAGAGCTGCTCCTCCATTTTTCAGAAGTTCTGCGGGAATTCCATCGAAACCTGGTGATTTGCCATTTTTCAGTTTTTTAATGGCAGCTTCCACTTCTTCTATTGCTGGGTAAGGGACAAAAATCTCCTCAGTTGATGGAGCAATTGCTCGAATAGGATGAACTTCGTTCGTCCTATTGAGTAGGTCTTGAAAGTGGGATCGCCACACTGCCAGCACATCACGTTCACTTGTTGTAAGTTCATTATTTTCATTTTTGATGGCTGTAGATCTTGGGTGGAAATCTTTTGTCAGATTCCGTGCATTGGCAAAGCACTCTTTTGAATTTCCGTTGGCCGCATGTTGGTTGATGTATTCGATGCAGCTCTTCATGTGTTCGCGTTTTTTTTTACGTAGAAGTTTTGCTGAGGCTTTCCTGGCGCATAGATAATCAGCTTGGGAGCTTCGGGTGTTCCTTGTTAACCATTTTTCTCGCAGTTTTTGTTTATTTTCAACGGATTGGCGACACTCGTCGTCAAACCATTTGTTGTGTGATTTCGGTGGTCGTTTTCCGATTGTAGTTTGTGCTGCGGCTATAATGGTTGATTGAAGCGTTTGCCATTCTTCTTGTATGTTTAATGGCATCTCAGAAGAGATGTCATGCTCTTCTATGTTTTGTGTTATTATTTCCTGATATCTATTCAGCGTTTCCGGATGTTTAAATGCTTCGAAATTCCAGCGCACGGTCTTTTTTGCTTGTCTGTTAAATGTAGATGACAACTTGCACTTGTACTTAAAGATGACAAGCATATGATCGGTGTCCATATCAGCACCTCTGTATGATCGAACGTCAGTTATACTTGTAGAGTGTCTCTTAGAGATCATGACGTGATCGATTTGATTTTCCGTTCTTCCGTCATTTGATTTCCACGTTGCCTTGTGAATTCTCTTGTGAGGGAAGAAAGTGCTGGAAATTACTAGATCATACATCATAGCCAGCTCGGCTGCGCGAAAACCATTATTGTTGCTGGTATGATGCAAGCTGTTAGGGCCGATATGTGTTTTAAGTTCTGCAATCCTACCGATTTGAGCATTAAAGTCACCTACCACGATTTTTATATCGTGCCGCGGGATGTTATTGATGACTTCCTCGAGTTCTAGGAAGAACAGGTCTTTAATATCATCTGCTTTATCTTCAGTGGGTGCATGAACATTGACGATCGTTACATTGAATTTTTTCGTGCGGATTCTCAGTGTGCATAACCCCATATTAATTGGGCAGAAGTCGATAACATGCTGATTCACGCGACGGTGTATAAGAAAGCCAACTCCAAATTCTCCTCCGTTTTGATGACCGCAATAATACAGAGTGTATCCTTTTGCTGTTTCATGGATTCCACTGCCTGGCCATCTTAGTTCTTGTAATGCCACTATATCCAGTGTGTAGCTCTCGACTTTTTGGGTGAGTTTTAGGAGATCTCCTGGTCTTCTAAGGCTTAGCACGCTCCAGGTTCCTATTTTTAAATCGTAGTCCGGGTACAGTTTCCGAGGTCGTTCCAATAATGAATCCGAGATATTCCGAGGCCTGTGTACAGAATTCATGACAGTAATTTTTTTACGGAAATGGGGTGTTAGCCCTTCGCCCAACCCAAATTTTCGTTGGGTTCGATGGGTTCGTTCTGCATCTTGAGGTCACCAGAAACAACATTTTTACACGTTTATATAGCGAGCCGCTTGATCCAAGACAGACGCTTGCTGAAAGCCGCCCCTAACATGGAGAACAGACGCTTTCTACACATTTATATAGCGAGCCGCTTGATCCAAGACGGACGCCCGCTCCAAGCCGCCCCTAACATGGAGAACAGACGCTTGTGTTGCACTGGTTTTATGGCGCCAATGACTCGCCATGGTGCAGAATCATTGAGTATAAGCAGTATTTACTCTGCCCCTCTCAACTACACCAACCTAATTCTGTTAGCGTTACCCAGGTAGCACGGCATGGACGTAGAATTTCGGATTTTCGCTCCACAAAATGTATTTACTTAGGTAAAATAACGAAGCCATTTTTGTATTAATAACATAATTGAAAAAAAGTAGCAAAGTCAATTTTATTAAAACGTAACATAAACTATGTTATTTTAACAAAAATATTTTAATAAAACCAATTTGGTTAATATTACGTAGCTTTTTTTCTCAGTGTATCCATGTTTCAGTCACAACGATTACCGAAGGTAATTTTGGCAAACTATTTATTGTAGTTTCAACTTCATCTAATTTATTACGTAAGCTTCTCGCATTTATATATAACAAATTAAAATTTAAATTTTGACTTACATGGGTGACTTTGACTTAGTTCGATAGGTGTAAAGTTAATTAGTTAGTTAATCGTTTGAAAAAAAATTAATTAATTGTTTTTCTAATTAATTTCAAAATTAAAAAATGAAAAAAACTTGATTACAGATGGCGCTAGGGTCGAAGATCAATTGGAATTTAATTAATTTTTTTTTTAAAGAGTTCTATCCTTACTCTAAAATATTTCAAATTTACAAAGAGGCGTTAATTCGTGTTCTTGAGATATTTAATTTTAAAGATTTTTAGTCCGATTAAAATTCGAATTTTTCATCATTTTTTCGAACTTCAGTGGTTAAAATTTTTTGTTGATAAAAATTGTTCGAAAAAATAATGAACAATTAGGATTTTAGTCGGACTAAAATCAATTAAATTGAAAATCTCAAGAACACGAATTAACGCCTCCTTGTAAATTTAATATATTTTAAAGTAAGGATAGAAATATTTTTTTTAAAAAAAAGTTGAAATTTAATTGTAGTTGCTTTTTATGAAAATTTTTTGATAATTGGAAGTTGTTTGTAAAACTTATGAAAAATTAGAATTTTTAGTCGGACTAAAATCTTTAAAATTAAATATCTCAAGAACACGAATTAGCGCCTTTTTGTAAATTTGAAATATTTTAATTTAAGAATAGAACTGTTTTTAAAAAATTAATAAATTAAATTTCAATTGATCTTTGACCCTGGCGTGATCTTTAAAAAATTTTTTTAATATTTTTATTTTGAAATTATTTACAAAAACAATTAATTAATTTTTTTCCAATCGTCTAACTAATCAACTATCAAACAAAAAAAACTTAATGAAATCAGTATAGCCGTTCTTGAGCAATTTAATTTCAAAGTAACCTCGGATTGGCAGAATTTTCCTTTTTCGAGAATGTTGGGGTAAAAATTTTTTAATTAAGTTGAATGTTTTATTTTGTCCATACCACTTACCAAATGAAAGTTTCAGAAAAATCAAAAATGGTCAAGTTTTCACAACTCTGTCTAGCTAGAACACGTTTTTCTTCTATATATGAACAAGATCTACTAATATTTCGTCTTAAAAATTGATTTTTTACATTGGAAACTAAACTAAAACATTTCTATCAATGTTTCATGAGCACTGAAATTATGAAAATGAACAACTCGTTGTTTCGGTTAGAATTTTATTTCCTATTCATCTTGTATTTTTTTGTTAAAATTAATTAAATTAAATAATTAATTACATTCAATTTTGATTTTGAAAATAGACAATTGGAATATAAATTTGTGCAATTAGAAGGCAATAGAATTGAATGGAAGCTAACCATTTTCGTGACGAAAATATTGAATAAAAAGGGAATTACTTTTATTTAGCTCATTATTTACTTAAAATGGGGTGTACGAATGAAAATTAATAGGAACAACGATTTTATTTAAATAGCGTTTGAAAGCAAGTTTTAATTTTGTGATAAATGTAAATGAAAATAATTTATATAAAAGGCTTCATCTGCAACAGTGGTTTATTATTTAGAAAATTCAATGGAGTTTTATGAAATGGTATTAACTAAGTAAAAATAAGATTGGCTGTATTTTTCTGCGAAGCTTCAGGTTATAAAAAAACTGCAAAAAATTTACTTCCTATCAACTCCATTATTGTTGAAAGATTTAAGAAAACGCATGTTTTATTTCATTTTTAGATTAAGTTAAAAACATGGTATGTATATAACACCAAATCTTGCTTCCTTACATCACTGTCCTACTTTTCTGTCAAACTATCCTATATCACCGTGGTCATACTGACATAATGCAGCATTCCTTTTTTTTTTAAACAAAATGTGTCGTGTGGTAGGTTTTACAATATGTGTCACAAAAACACAAAAAATCCTGTAAGACCTACGTCTCATAACAACATTAGTTCTGAAGTGTTGAGCAAATGATGCACTGTTTTGCTCAATGATTGAAATCCATATGTTAAGATATATTGATACTTGTTTCTTTAACAAAGCAATAGTGGGAGGAATGAGTTCCCAATTTCCATTGACTTGGCGCCAGTATTAATGTGATTTCAAAACATAACGACTTGAAAAAGCCTTGTTGTCTTAAGTATAATATATGTGATTTTCTGCCACATATTGATACTTCAATTAAACTGCACTTTCAAAAAAATGTTGATAATAATTCGAACATTATTTTAAAAAAATTACCAAACCTGATTCCCTAAATATCAAATATAGTTGACCGAATCAATCGTTTGAATAAATAGATTAGTTTCGTCGACTCTATTATTCTATGTATAGTATACAGCTACATATAATAGTAGATTCTTGTTTGAGCTTAGAATGAAGGCAATTCTTCATGAGGATGAAGTTTCCCGAAACGAGCGTAGCGAGTGGAGGGAATCATCCGAGTGAAGAATTGCCATCATCCTAAGCGAATACAAGATGCCATTTTATCCACGACTGTAAAATATTTCGTTTAATTTCCATTTTTCATGCAAAAATATTGAAATAAATACATCAAAGATAGCGACAAACAAAACAAGTTTGTTGTTTAATTTGTTAGGGGAATATTTAATAAACTATAGAACTGTTAAAGAATTTTAATCAAATTCACTAGTTGTGGAATGAATACAATTACAATGGAAGACATACGCATGGAAAGCATGTATTCTTTAGTAGTCGTGGATAAATTAATTTAATAACAATTTATGAATTCATAAACATAAATTCAGTTGATCAAACAAAACAAGTTCTGGAAAATACATTTATAGTCTGAGCTACAATGTATGTAACCCATGATTATTTACAGAAAACTTTGTTTTTAAGAAAAATGAAACTATGATAAGAAATAATTTTGGTTTTGAAATTTTGCCAATTGAAATAAATGTCAGTATGTATTGTGGTTAGGTTCAAATATAAAATGATAAATTGAATTCCATTCAGCAATGTTTTTACAATTTTTATTTAATTGCATGAAAGTAATTGCAAATATATTAGATTTTCAATTATTGTATTGTGTTTATTGTATTGTGTGCAATATTTGAAAATTGAGTGCCAACATTAAATTTTATGAAATTCTGTTTCATATTGCATATATAGGCTTTGTGCGAACTCACGAAATAATGACAGATGACAACTATTAACTGTCAAAATTTTGTCTTTTGGAATTTATATTCACCATAGCGAAACGTCAAAACTTGGTATAGCTTTTTAGCATCATCAAATTGTGACAGTAGGCAAAACAATTTATTATGTTAATGTAGGAGCCAATTAATGTAGGAGCCAAGAACCCCAACCTAGAATTTAGTGGATAGTTCAAACCAAGTTGTACCCAATTTAAGATTAATAAAATAAATTAAGTGACAGTTACCAATAACTTCTAAGTGTTTTAAATCAACGCCGATCAAATTGAGATCCCCCACAAGAGAATCCTGAAACAACTCCAGTAAGTGGAATTTAATTTTAGTACGATACAATTTATCTGTGGGTTCCCGGTGTCTTTGGGGAAACACCACATATTGACGCAGCCGGTTCTCAGAACCACTCCAAATTGTATAAATATCAGTGGTAACCCTATAGTAATTTGGGAATCTCCACATATTGGCTCAGCCGGTAGGATTGCAGTAAGGATTATTGCAGTTAGGATTGTCCATGACTCTAGATAAAAATAGGCTTTATCCTATTTCTTCAAAAATAATTTTTGTGTTGCTCACGTCTTTTATTATGAATGTTGTGTTGTCCGCTGCCGTCAATGAATTTATTAGAATAAATTAAACTTATTATTGTTATTGTAGTCCCAATTTAATGTCGTCTTTAAGTTGCCCCTTTTTACTTATTGTTTCTTCGTTGAGTAAAAAAAAATTTTAGTTATATCTGTGGATAGACAGGGGAGAGAAAGAGAAAATAAAATAGAATCTAGAAAGAGCGTAAAAAAAACTTAGCAATTAAGAAAAGACCTAGATAAAAAATCGTATAATTAATTATTAAACATTTAAATATATAATTCAATTAAGATTATAACTAAAATTATGAGGTCAACCCGCTAACCAGGGCTGGAAACCGGTTTTTGAAAACCAAAACCAAAACCGCAAAACCAGAAAACCACACCAAATCAGAAAAACCAAAACCGAAACCATAACCACATTCTAAAATAGATCAAAACCAGAACCAAAACCAAAACCACGTTTTAAAAATTATCAAAACCAAAACCATAACCAAAACCAAATTTTAAAAATCATCAAACCAAAACCGAACCAAAAACCAAATTTTAAAATAAACGAAACCAAAATCAAATCTAAAAATTTAGTCAAGTTCAATAATATTGTTAAAAAATTAAGACAACAATAAAATGCAACAACAAATACTGCCGAACTAAACACAAAGGTGGAAACTAACATTTTTGTCAAAAATCAGTTACGAATCTAACATGATATAAAAATACTAAAAATAGTCGATGGATATTTTTTTCATATAATTAAAACATTTATTTTCTTTTTACATTAAAAAATTACTCTACAAAGATGTCGTATCTTAATAATTCTTAATTACTTTAACAATTAGCTGTATCTATCAATTCCTAAGCTTTTTAAGTCGTAACTTTACCGTCTTACAGTTATTATGCTGTCTTTTAATAACTTTCCAACCAAAAATATGACTTCCCGATCAGTTGGACAGTAAAAATGATTTAGTGATTATGTTTTTAGTGTGATTTTTGTTAAAATTTCATTAATTTGGTTTTGGAAATTATTGTTGCTAGAAATAACATTTCGAATATAAATTTAAAGCTCATGCTTTAAATTTATTTTAAATTCTTTTATTTGAATAGTAATGAATAAAATAGTAAACAAACCACGGTAGCAAGTTCGCCTTGTCATATCTTGAAATGCTCTAGGCGCTACGCAGAAATGAAACACTTTCCCCTGGACATGTAATGTATCTTAAATTAGCTCAACAGTTTTTACTGAGCATTGGCATTGTTGACAAATGTTGTAATTTTCAATCGATTCTCTGACGAAAACTCAAACAAAAATTTTTTGCTATAAACCAAAACCGAAACCAAAACCAAATTTTGACGTTTGGAAAAACTAAAACCGAAACCAAAACCAAAAAATGTTGCATAGTAAAACCAAAACCGAAACCAAAACCAAGATTTATTATCTAGAAAAACCAATACCGAAACCAAAACCAAAAACCAATACCGAAACCAAAACCGCCATTGAGAAAAACCAAAAACCAAACCATTACAAATAATTTATGGTCTCGAGCCCTGCCGCTAACCATACATATATAATCTAAAAACCTTAGAGAGAACCTAAATAAGGTCATATAATTATTAAACATTTAAATATTTTATTCAATTATGAGGTCAACCCTCAAACCATACAAATATAATTTAAAAGACTTAGAAAGAAGCTAATAAAGGTCGTACAATTATCAAACATTTAAGTATTTCATTCAATTAAATTTATAATTACAATTATCTTTGTATGGATTTAGCATTGATCCCGCTAAATCCATACAAAGATAATCTTTTTATCAAGAACAAAAAAAACATAGAACTTAAGACACCTAATAATTAAGGCATAATCATAGCTAAATATTTAAATATTTCATTTTAAATAATATTAGGGGTTAATTTTTAAGAGGCAAGCCCTCGACAATTACAATTGCAATTTTATTGAAAATTTCGATTTAATTTTTTCATAAATACATGTTGTTACCAAAAAAAAAACATGATAAATTAATAAAAATAATCATATGAACACACACGTTACACGGAAATCGAATCCATTTAACGAATCGCGCTCGTATGATAACCGCAAACGGTAATCAATTAAATACCAATAAACCAATAAAAGTATAAATAAATTGCTTGAAATCAACGAAACATTTTAGTTGAAAAAAAAAATAAAGTAAGTCAAACTTCCTTTCTTTTTTTTCTTCGAAAAGAGGGGCGTATGTGGTGGACCAGAAACTGGACTGATCCACCCCATAGAAACAAACACCCAAACAAACCCACAATAATCCTATACAAAAACAATTATCCCAAATCGGTGATAATAATGAAAAGTCTAGACATAATAACCCGCAGCTGTTACATCAACTTACATTAAATCTTTAAATTAAATCTTTCAATTAATTCTCAGTCCATGATACCAAATTCAATTTCAATTAATTTCCATACAAAGTATTCCTAAAGTCAAATTACATAAAAAACCGTTAAACTAAAAATATTTCATCGCATTTCAATTGACAAAACATTCCAAACAATTTCCCAACAATGCAGCTGTTGCACAAATTCCTATAACCCAAAGTCCAACTGGTTACAATCCAAAGTTCAAAATACAATTCATACATTCACTTCAAATAAATTTTCCATTTACCAAATCAAAATAACAACTAGTCAATTAAGCCAATTTACAACAATAGTTCCATTGAACATCCGTAATTTAAATCCATAACCACAAGCCCGGACTCATATTTTACAGGAAAGTAATAAAAAACTCAAACAACTAATTTCAATAAAAAACGATGAAAAAATAATAAAATATGTTGAAACATAAATTCGATTACTAGTTTAAATAAACAAAAACAACAAAACTTATTTCTTTTTATTTCTTTTATGAAAAACGATTTTCTATTGGTTAATTGGTTTTACCCAAAACGAAAATCTTTGCAATAAATACTACTAACTTTTCAGTGAAAAGTTAGTCTTGAGTATTACGGGATCGGTCGACAAATACTTTTAAAAATATTTGTGGGGAAATCTAGTTCCTAACAACCAAAGTTTAACGTGTGTGAAATAAGTGTAATAAATTAATGTAGGAGCCAAGAACGCCAACCTTGAATTTAGTGAATAGTTCAAACCAAATTGTACCCAATTTAAGATTAATAAAATAAATTAAGTGACAGTTACCAATAACTTCTAAGTGTTTTAAATCAACGCCGATCAAATTGAGATCCCCCACAAGAGAATCCTGAAACAACTCAAGTAAGTGGAATTTGATTTTAGTACGATACAATTTATCTGTGGGTTCCCGGTGTCTTTGGGGAAACATCACATATTGACGCAGCCGGTTCTCAGAACCACCTCAAATTGGATTGTATAAATATCAGTGGTAACCCCATAGTAATTTGGGAATCTCCACAATGTGCCAATTTTCAAATGCAGTACGGGATGTCCAAAAGAAAAAACTTTAATTTTTAATAAATAAAGATTATTCAAATTTTATTGCAATTTTACCAATTTTACCAAGAAGCAATATTACGTAATATTACCATATTTACGGGTAATTTTACCATGGGTAATATTACATTTACATCTGTAATCATCGGGTATTCTATAATTAGAATCGGGAGTGCTAACGTTGACAGAAAGTACATCCGTCAGCTTAATTAAAATTTCTCTTCTGCACAAGTAAACTTTGAATATTTCCAAAAAAATTATTTATTAGAGTTTATCTAATAAGATCTCTGAACACTCTTCTTTAAATGCCACAAAAATTGTAATAAAAAAACTAGTTTTTTTATTGTCTCAGATACTAATAGTGAATTCTTTTCTACCTGTTCGGTACAAGTTCCAACACAGAATTGACGAAATTTGTATTCGTTTGTAAAAAAAGCAATACAAAAAAAACAAATTTCGATAATCCGGAGTCGGAACTCGTAGAACAAGTAGAAAAGAATTCACTATAATATTTTTCTTTTTCAACAACATCTTCAACAATCAACCAAAACCTAATGTCTTCATCTTTAATGTTATTCCTATATTTTTGTTGTTGTTTTAAGCAAAAACTGAAGCTCGTCATTTTTTGTAGGAGAAATAACAAGAAACTATATTTTCTTTGTTTCAAGGTCTTGTCTTTGAAAACTTTTTGAGAAAAAACAAAAATTTTGTGTAATGTGGGTAGGTTATAGTTTGTTATGTCCAATTTTGGGTTGTGTTTGGTTATTTTGTTTTAATATCTGTTGTTTAATTTTGTTTTGAGGTTAATAGTTGAATGTTTCTTTTGTTTTCATTATGTTCTTTAAATAAAAGTTTCACTGGAAACAAATTAAATATGATTTATTATCGACATAGACGATCTAATTTCTAATTTTTCGTTGGCGTCGCAAAAACTTTTAGCTACGAAATGTAAAATTGAATGAGATAACTAAAGTTAAAATTGTTTCCGTTAAATATTATTGACAAAACAAAATGGTAAAACCAAGACAGGGGCCCTATTCCCGAACACATAAATGTGAATTCTGACAATATTGTGAAGTTTGTATTCCATCACATTCAACGAAAAACGAATTTCACAATATTGTCAAAATTGAATTTAGACAATATTGTGAAATTCGTTTTTCGGAAAATCGTTACCGTTACCGTACATGTTATGCAATTCTACATAATACACTTCACAATATTGTCAAAATTCACATTTATGGCCCCAGTAATCTGTTCAAAAGAAGTTGTTGTGCCTCAAAATTCAAAGGGTTAACAACACAGAGCTTTATTGTTAATTGGTACTATATTGTTCATTTGACACTATATTGGTCGCTTGATGCTAAGATGACTGCCCCGAGTGCATGTAATATATGATGACTCGTTCGAGAGACAATGCCTTTAGAAATGATAATTGATTTGAATACAACCAGCTGGGTTCAAATGTGTATGAATTCGTCAGTTCAGTTCATCAATCAAGCAACAAACGTTTCATGCAGTTTGAAGGAATCAGTTTTTGTTGATATGTAAATTTTTTAATTCTTGATCTGCAGGTTTGACAAACCCCTTGTACCCATTTTCTAATATTGACATATTAGTTGACATGAGATATTACATACCACTGACAAAAGCATTAATATACCATTTTCTTTTGACTACTGATTTACGTCAGTAGTCAAAACGGTATATTAGTACCCTTTGTAATCTTTGAAATCGCCATGTTTGAAAAATTCAAATTAAAAAACGTCATATAAAAATACTATTTTTTTTTCTCTGTGTTTTATTTTTCTAAAGCCTGCTTTACTTAGAGCCTTGCAAACAAATTAACATTTATTAAAATCGTTTAATTCGTTCGAGCCCAATATATCTTTAAACTTTCCTTGCCTCTTAAATTCTTTAAAAATTTTGAGTCACCCTATGTCAAAATTAGAAAAAAAAAATTAAAATACGTTTTAATTTTTTTATGATACTAACCATTACCGAAGTTGCAAGGAAATCGGCAATGGTCAGGATCATATCATCGGGTTCACGTCTTGATTCGATTCTCCAGCAGGTGTGCGTTGCGTGCATCTCAGTTCTAAAAGTTTTAGTTTTAGATGAAACACGCTATCTGGACGGTTGACGCTAATCCACACATTTTTGATCGACTTTATACTTTGCAAACAAGTACTTGGTAAACATTAATCGATTAATCGTATGCGGTGAATGAGGGAATTTTTTTTTACTTTATTTTTTTTTTTTTAATTTATTTATATGTTTTTCATTTACATTAAAGGCGTATTTTATTTGCCAAATTATCTAATGTTTCTGATGTATCTAAATCCAAATCCAAATCTTAGAAAATAGTTGGTTTTGAAAAGTCAGAATTGTATTTTAGTTCGCGTACTCAACACGAATTTCGCTATCCATCATTTTATTATTTCTAAAAGTTGTCAGAATTTTAAAATTTTGAAGTTTTGACAATTTGACTTTTGTATTTATTAATAAAAATGTAAATATAATAAGTATAAGTTTAAGTAATGTAAGTATATTAACACGCAGAACTATCAAATTATAACAATTACAAAAAGTTAAATAAATAATTTTACTGATTTTTATATTTTTTATTTACTTTCTGCACAAGTTCTACCAACCTCCAAAAAGCACTTGATATCCAAATCGAATTCTATGGTTCATTTTATTTGAAAATTACGTTTTGACAGTTCAATGCGAATTCCGATTGGGCAAATAAAATACTACTTAAGTTTACATTATTTGCATACCCATTAAACATATAGTTTATGTTTTTATTAGTTATCGTCTACAACAGCACATAATGTGCTTATCCGTAGACATTTAAAGATGTATTATTTTTATTTCCACTTTAAATACTTATTGTAGACATTTAAAGTCATCTTGTTACTTTGAGAGAACCGAATTCTCAATTGATTGGTTACGTAAGACTGAAACATGAAACCGGTGAATACAAAACAACCAAATTAAATGATTTTTTCAACGATAAAAATATATCACTGGATGCATTAATTGGCATATGCACTGACGGTGAGCCAACAAACACTGGCCCACACGGTGGAATTATACGACGACTCGAATTGCTGTTAAAAAGACCATTGCATTATTCGTTTGCCTTCTACACTTCAACGAACTTCAGTTTCGGCATTTGTTTGAAGCTTTGGATAAATCAACCAGCACTGGACCAAGATCGGCAACCGGAAAACTGAGCCATCAAATTGAAACTTGTGAAACTACTCCGGTAAGTAATTGCTAACACTCATTTATTATAATTGTCAACCGTTTTTAATTATTTAATTATTATATATTTTCAGGTGGTGGACGGCTTTGAGAAAATTGCGTTGGAAAATATGCCTCCTGTTGCAGAAAATAACGAATTTTCCACCGATTCGAAGTACTTATACGACAAGGCCCATGCAATTTCTAGCGGACTGGTTTCGGTGGATCTGGCTAACATCAAACCAGGGAAAATTGTACATTCTCGCTGGCTCACAAAGGCCGCTAGATTATTACGATTATATGTGACAATGAAAAGTCCATCTAAAAATTTAAGAATTCTGGTTGAATTTATAATTAAATATTATGTGCCAATGTACTTCAATATCAAGTATTACAGCTCTGTCGTGTACGGTAGTACATTATTTTTCAAGTTCATTAGTTGGTCACGATTTCTAGAAACTCCTTTACGCAGTATTGTCAGTCAAGTAATTAATGGTAATTCATATTATGCGCATTCGGAAAATATCTTGTTATCAATGTTGTTTGATGATAGGAACGAAAAGCGCAACAGTGCTGTCAAGAAAATTCTACGCTATCGAACCGATGTTGAAGACCCAACGGAGCTTAGAGTTTATAAAAAACCAGGTATAAACTTTTATTGCACAGATTACACGGAAATGATCAATTTGAATGATAAAAATAACGTATTTGAACCACCATTCACGCGAAGCATTCCGTACGATACATTGAAAGAATATTTAAATCAAGATGATCCACCGTTTAATGATCCGAAAATTCCATCACACATACAAGGAACGGAACCACACGTTCAATTGCTAGCTAGCGTTTCCAAACGAGTTATACCGGTAAATGTAGAGGCTGTTATGGCGACGACATTAGAGAGCCGTGCGAAATTGCCCAGATTTGAAAGCAAAAAAGACTTCAAACAATAATTTTTTTTCGTGTCTTTTCTATTACTAAGTTCAATTCATTTTTTCATTTACATATGTTCTGACTTAATAAATTTCTAAAGAGAAAAATAAACTCCAAAAATAAAAAAACATTGCCATTTCGCTGATTTTTTTCATTTAAAGTGCCAAAAAATGAAATTTTTTGCAATTTTTATACGGGAGGCCCCCATGAGGGTTCCAGGGTGTGCCACTAGCATGGGTCGATCAGCTTTCCAAAGTTAGTGGGCGGTCATACATTTGGACTCGATTGGGGCACTGTAAATGGGTCAAAGTGGGATTTTTCAAAATTAGACCTTCGGGTCAAAAAGGGGAACATCAGAATTCGTTTTAGAGGTATGGTTTCTCGGGCAAACCATCTTTTACCATCCTAGTATGATACTTCTCATCAATTTTATCTTGCGTTAAAGTATCATCTTTTCTGCCATCGAATGAAAACGCTAACAAACTGGTATCATCTTACCGTTGGCGAAGCACTTCTCGTCTGTATTTCTCTTTTTCTCTGCGAACTTTCGATTTATCCATGATGAGAAGTTCGCCATGCTGATCTTTCATTTCAAAATCTTGGAAAAGAGCAGTTCCTAATGCTGATGCTACTCTATTAGGCACACCAAATCTGTCACACATCAAGGCAAAGTTAAAAGGATCGTATCTTTCTGTGTATTGTGAACTTGTGCTTCTATCCATATTTATTGAACCGATGGTGGTACGAATGTTGAATCATCGGCATTTTCGTATGTTGGCATTGATGACATAGACGTTGCTCCTTGCTCCTCAATTTCCATCACAAATGCATCGACTGTTAGTCTTCTCTGATTATGTTGATCGTGCATAAACTCTTTGAGGCGTTCTGGAACCAATCCGCATGTACATAGAGCTGGGTTGGGTTTTTGTCTCTCCTCTCAAATTTTGGATTTTTGTCTCTCCTCTTGTCTTCTGTCTGATATGTCTCAAGTAATCTATTCAATTTAATAAAAGCACTATTTTTCGGCATTATTTCCATACCAAGGTTTTCCCAAATTCCAATCAACTTATCTGTTACTTGCATAGTGAATGATTAATAGGAAAACTTTTTTTATTTTGTTTTAGCACGTTCGCTCAAATAAAAATTATATCTCAAGATATCCAGATCCGTTGGTAAATTAAGATCAATCAAATCAGTAGACACACCAAACACATTAACATCATGCTTGGGTATATGACTTATTGGGTTTTCGATAGTTGTTGATGTTGTTGTTGCCTCATCTTGCGGTGTAAAGGACGGTGGATTCATTGTAGACTAAAGAAAATATAAAATTGTTTATAAAAAATCTTTTAAGAAAGAGAGAAAGCGTTTAGAGAAACCGACATTTTTAATATATTGTAACGTTTCTTAGCCGAGTTACAATTATTTAGTTCGATCAATAAATCAGGAAATTGAAAACACAATGGATTTTCTAAACGTTATAATTTTATTCGTTCAAGATTTTACAATAAAAATATTTCTCCTATTACTATTCCCCTTTTAGTTCTTCTTGTACTAACAATATTTCACCACTTATAATTCTTTTATACTTGTTCACAATATCACTTTTAACTTTCTACTTATAACACTGTTAATTTTACTTCGCCTTTATCACGGCTCAATTTTTTTATACTTTTTGTATCACCAACAATTTTATACTAATACTATCTTCGAAGAACACCTCTTATTTATACTACATGAAATAGCCTCGATATTACTGCAATATTCTAGAACACACCTTTTTTTCCTTCCTTTATCAACAATAAGACGATCTTCAAATATTGACACCTAGGTGTGAAATCTTTTCTTTTCAATTGTTTTATTTATCAATTTTTATTTCGTTTACCAATCCTTATTCGATAAAACAAATACTTCCTATTAAATGTTTACTTTGGTTGCATTGTTATCTTTTATTGATTTTTATATTTGTAGAACTAACGAGAATTTTCTTGAAAGTTCTATTGTTATTGTGTTCTATCATCTTCCATAATCGTCACATTCTCCTCCACTTATTTCTGTTCGTCCCGAATAGAATCTAAATCTCTTCCTCTGTAGGGTGCTAATCTTTCTAGATGAACGACTTTTGGTTTCGCTCGTTGACCTTTCTTTATTCGATAAACGACATCGTTTAATTTTGTTATGATGGTATAAGGTCCTTCCCAAGATGTTTGTAGTTTTGGAGATAATCCTTTTCTCCGCTGTGGATTGTGTAGCCACACTAGTTGTCCTTCCTCAAATCCTTTGTTGTTTGCGCGAATGTCACACCGAGCCTTCATTCGATCACTGGATATCTGTGCTTTTTGTCTTACAAACGTGTGTACATCCTCAAGTTCTTTTTGAAGTTTATTAACATAATCTTGGACAAATAATGTTGACGATGGAATAATCCCAAACTTCAGATCACCAGGTAGCCGTAAATCATTTCCAAAAATGGTTGAAGCTGGCGTCGTTTTGGTTGTATCATGCACTGCTGATCTATAAGCCATCAAGAATAACGGAATATGACGGTCCCAATCACGTTGATTCTTGTTTACTACTTTTGCTAGATATTTCTCAAGAGTAGCATTAAATCTTTCCTCCATGCCGTCTGATTGGGGATGTGAAGCAGTTGTTCTAGTTTTATTAATTCCAAGTATCTGACAGATTTCTTGAAATATGGTAGATTCAAAATTTCTTCCTTGATCTGTGTGAAACTCCATCGGTACTCCGTAGCGACTTATCCAATTGCTAACTACTACTTCAGCGATCGATGTTGATTCTTGGTTTGGTATTGCACACACTTCTGGCCATTTGCTAAAATAATCCATTATGACTAGCACATATTTGTTGTTGTTATCAGACGTCGGAAATGGTCCAGCTACATCCATCGCAATTCTCTCGAATGGTGCTCCTACATTATACTGCCTCATATTACCACGACTTCTTCTTGCAGGTCCCTTTGCAGCCGCACATTGATCGCATGCTTGACACCATTTCACTACCGATTGACGTGCTCCTGACCAATAAAATCTACGCCATACTTTAGCAAGGGTTTTGTTAATACCCAGGTGACCGCCACTGGTTCCTTCATGATATTCCTTTAATACTTGAGGTATTCTTATTTTGGGAACTACTATCATTGATTCTTTAACTGATCCGTCAGGACTTTCCCAAATTCTTTTCAAGCATCCATCTTCAATACAGAGACTGTCCCATTGTGCCCAATATGCCTTCAACGTTTGACCTTTATCGGCAATCTCACTCCATGCAGGTTTTTCTCCCTTTTCCTTGAACTTTATTATTGGTGCTAAGCTAGGATCTTCCAGTTGCTCCTTTCTTACTACTTCAGGTGTCCAGTCTTCACTAGAAAGCACTTGCAGAAGCCTGACATCAATAATGTTTTCCTTACTCTCCACCCGATTACAGTGCTTGCATTCCATCTGGCATGGCCTTCTTGACAATACATCTGCATCTCCATGTGCACTTCCCCAGACGATTGTTTCGGTATTAGGTGACAGCTTTTCGCGATGTTCTAATCTCATGCTTGATTCTGCACCATTCATCTGAAGAGCCAACTCTACGTTACCATACTTGAGTACTCCATTTCCAGCGTCTATTACAAATCCATTCGGCCTCATGAAGTCCATGCCCAGAATTACTTCATCAACGATGTCTGCCACTAGAACTTCATGCTGAAAGTGCGTATTTCCTATTTTTATATCAGCAATTTTGCTTCCCCTGATTGTTGCACTTTCCCCTGTTGCTGTTTGTATTCGATATTTTTCTGCTGGTTGTAATTCCCCTTTTAGTAAATCTGTATGGACTATTGTGCGAGTTGCTCCAGTATCTAGTGTAATGGTACAGTTGTTGTCATCAATTTCAGCTCCAATCGTTAGACTGTCACCATTCCTTGCGATTCTTGAAATAGGGATGGAGATTATGGGGCATTCGGTTGTGGGAGCCAGCTTACGCCTCTTAAGGCTGACTCGTTTTAGTTTAACCCTTCCGCTGCTATTTGACCATCCTCTTCCGCTTGAGCCTTTTCTTCAGATGATCTCCGTCTAATTGATGATGTTGATCTTCCCTGTTTTCGTCTGACCTCTCTGCATTCTCGAGATATGTGACCAAGTTTGTCACATACCTAACATCTTATTCTACTTTTGAATTCTTGGGGTCTTCTTTGAGGCCTAAAACTGTCCTCTTCTTCCATTTCTACACGGCGTACTTTGAATGTTGGTTTGACAATTGCTTGTGCTGTCTCACTACCTAGTCAACGCACAAGCTATTGTTTCAGCAAATGTACCTTAAGTTTCATCATAGCTAACTTCCGCGTCTCTGGATCTCTTATGCGGTCGATGAACGCATCTATCTTCATTCTTTCCATATAGTCTGGTGATGTATTTCCATGTGCCATATGTACCAGACATTCGATCGCAGACGAAAACTATTGCAGACTTTCTCCAATTCGCTGATAGCGACCCTTCAACTCAAGTCTGTATATCTCCCGCTTGTGGTCACTACTCACTACCATACTTGCGATCTAAAGCTTTCATGATCTCATTGTAGCTGCTTCGATCTTGTTCTGGAACTGCTTGTAATGTTTCTGCTGCTTCACCCTTCAGTGCCACTGTTAAAGTTGCCACACGATATGTTTCGTTCCAACTGTTCTGATCAGCTGCCGTTTCAAATTGGAATTTGAAAATTCCAAACGATGATGTACCATCGTATGGGGGCGGTTTTAACTTCATGCTTTGTGTTTGTTGAACCGTGTGAATTGTTTTGCCACTAATTTCAACATCTTGAAGTCTTTTTTCAAAATTCACAACCATTGATTGTACTTTCTGGTTTTCATCGAGAACTTTCTGCTCCAGCACTTTCACTTCTTTTTGTACATTTTCGACCTTGTCATCTACAATTTTCTCTACTTCGGCGCGTAGACTCGCTGCCATTTGTAGTAGTTTCTCATCGATGTGTGTTTTAACCAGACTAATTTCTTCTCGACTTGCAGCTAATTGTTGATCGATGTTTGCAGACTGTTGATTGATGTTGACATCTAACTTTTTCATTTCATTACTCATGCTGTTACTTTGCAAATCTAACTTTTTTTTCATAACCTCCATGTTTGCCTTTACATCTGCTCTCATGTTGAAACTCATTTGCTCCATCAAAGCCATTAACTGTGCAAAGTCGTTGTTTGCTGGAACGACTTGCGTCGTTGCTTCAACAGCACCATCTTTATCTTCACTATTTCCTGCATCTGGATTTTCATCTGCTTCTTTTTGCCCAAAACGATATTTTTCTGGATCCAATCCAGCTGCTTCCATAGCTTTTATTAATCGTTCTTTCAACTCATTCTTGGTTCCCGTTGTTGAAAGATGCCGTATTTCCAATTCGTTCTTCAGATCTTGAACTTTTAATCCATTCAAATCCATCTTATTTCCCAATTTCACTTCTGACACCAGTTGTAACGTTTCTTAGCCGAGTTACAATTATTTAGTTTGATCACTAAATCAGGAAATTTAAAACACAATGGATTTTCTAAACGTTATAATTTTATTCGTTCAAGATTTTACAATAAAAATATTTCTCCTATTACTATTCCCCTTTTAGTTCTTCTTGTACTAACAATATTTCACCACTTATAATTCTTTTATACTTGTTCACAATATCACTTTTAACTTTCTACTTATAACACTGTTAATTTTACTTCGCCTTTATCACTGCTAAATTTTTTATACTTTTTGTATCACCAACAATTTTATACTAATACTATCTTCGAAGAACACCTCTTATTTATACTACATGAAATAGCCTCGATATTACTGCAATATTCTAGAACACACCTTTTTTTCCTTCCTTTATCAACAATAAGACGATCTTCAAATATTGACACCTAGGTGTGAAATCTATTCTTTTCAATTGTTTTTATTTATCAATTTTTATTTCGTTAACCAATCCTTATTCGATAAAACAAATACTTCCTATCAAATGTTTACTTTGGTTGCATTGTTATCTTTTATTGATTTTTATATTTGTAGAACTAGCGAGAATTTTCTTGAAAGTTCTATTGTTATTGTGTTCTATCATCTTCCATAATCGTCACAATATTTTACCAACTTATAACTTAACCAACTTTAAAACTGCAGTCTTAACTATTCAATTTAATAAATACACTATTCAATTCACACTGTTTTTAATGTTTGCACTGACTTCTTTTAATTTTGAAAACCAACTGTCCTTTTTTCTAGTTTCAAAAAGTCTTTTATAAAAAAAATGAATCCAAACATAATAAAACATAAAACAAATGAATGTATCAAACAATTATATTTATTGTTTTATTGTTCTTGAAAGGAGAGAAAAATCGTTTAAGGAAATAAATTTAAAGGATGATCCGTGAGGGATAATAAAACAATCGCTGAGACAAAAAGGTATTAAGAAAAATATAATCGTGGCGACATAATTAAAAATTAGTATACATATTTTGAAGATCTATTTAAGAGGATTATAGAAATAGTGGAAACTAAAAAGATAATATTAAGGGAATAAACATTTATGGTTTTTTCAAATAATTTAAATAGAATTTAAATTGGGATTGTCCATTGTTATGAGAAAGTTGTAAACGATAAAATGTTGAAATGGTTATTTTAAACCCATAAGTGTTTGTCGGAAGTATATTTATTGAAAGAAACAATTTAAGATGAGTTATTAATATTTATATCAAAAGAAAATAGTTTATGGGATCCTATTTGTTAAATGGGATGGAAATTTTAGGTTTGGTTTATGATAAGAACTTATGATTTATTTAAATGAAAAGAAATGGTCTTTATGACAAAAGAATCTAGGCGAAGGCATGCTGGATAGAAATTGGAGCATGACACCGGTGCATCCTACGGCAATGAAATGTGTGGGTGACCCCCCCCCCCTCCTAATTTTTGGTGTAGAATGCGATGGAATCAGTTTCGATAGCAAAAAAGTTCATCCAAGGGGGTGAAATGCCAAAAATGAAATTTTTTGCATTTTTTGTATGGGAGACCCCCAGGGGAGGATCCAGGGTGTGCCACTAGCATGAGTGGATCATCCCTCCAAAGTCAGTGGGATTCGCTCGTACATTTAGACTCAATTGGGGCACTCTAAATGGGTCAAAGAGGGATTTTTCAAAATTAGACCTTCGGGTCAAAAAGGGGAACATCAGAATCATTTTAGAGGTATGGTTCCTTGAGAAAAGTTTCTTATTTTGATGCTTAGAATACGATTTTTCTTGTCACTTGAGCAAATGTTTTGCCTCCCTACAAATCGACCCGCACTAATATATATATATACATATATATATATATATATATATATATATATATATATATATATATATATATATATATATATATATATATATATATATATATATATATATATATATATATATATATATATATATATATATATATATATATATATATATATATATATATATATATATATATATGTATATATATATATATATATATATATATATATATATATATATATATATATATACCGAAAGAAAAAATCTTGGTTGATTCAAACATGTTGCATTGTTAATCGAAAATTAAGTGAAAATTGGGGAACTAAATACGTTTGTGATTGAATCATAAACATATTTGATTTAACCATGTTTGTAGTTGAGTCAATTATGATTTAATTTTCAATTGACTACAAACGTGGTAAATTAAAAATTAGACTAAAAATAGTGATATTGAATACGTTTGTGATAGAATCAAGCAATACGCCGTATTAAATCTTTTGGTTTGTTATATCTTTGTTATGTTTTTGCTGCTATCGATGTTTGTATGGGTTCGTTTTTTTCGTGAATATAATATTTGAGATTTTTTATATTAGAAGTATGTATTTCGCATCAATCCCGACAAACATATTTATGCATAAAGCTAGCGTTCGTATATTTACGTTCTAAATAGGAAATGTATGAGTGTGATTTTGTTTGTAAAGGATTCGTCCATTTTTTCGCCATTTTTAATGATACAATTTAAAAGACCAAAATTCAGAAATCAAAAAATTTAAATA